>SJYO01001178.1:3058740-3304399 GCA_006410555.1 Capra ibex
CCCCCTCCACCCAAAGTTAGAGACGGGTCTCAAGACTTCCACTCCGTTGTATAGACACTCCGACCGTTCCGGCCCTGACGTACTTTGGTTCGTTTATAGAGTCTTCTACTCTGTCTTCCAGACTCTTCACCGGAGAACCACTATTTAAAGGTCATGAAAGAAGACGACTTTGGAAACGACCAAACCATGATTTTACTCTCTCTTACGGTGACCTGACTCACCGTCCCACGACTCGGTGACATTAAGGCTTTGAGGAAACTCGTATCAAAATTTCTTGGCGTCCGTCATCGCCCCTTCCCCCCATCGATCGCGGGGTACCGGTCCACTCCACCTGTTACCGAAATAATGTGTCTTGTGGAGGATGGACCCGGAACAATGACGACACAACTATATATGGTGGTCCTTCATAGTCTTCCCTAACTGTTCTGCTGTTTCAGAGGTACGTGTTTTTTAAAACCCATTTTTTACGAATATCTTTTTGTTACACTCTTTTCTGCTCCTAATTCCATAGGATCACCTCTTTCATTCGACTAAGTACAGTCGCATACCGTTTTGGTTATGTCATAACATTTCGTTTTATTTCATTTTTATTTTTAATCTTTTTTTTTTTTTTCTTTATGCTCTTTGGTTCGTCGTTGAAGTTTGTGAACTGTAAACGGTTTAGTACCACTCGTAGATAAAAGATAAAGACGACCCCAGTTCTATTCTAGATTTCCCGAATGTCCCGTCTTCGTCCCTAAATCTACTCTGTCATCCTCTTAAAGGAAGTTCAAAAGACCTTACACAATACCTCTCTCGGACCTTACGTACTGGCCGTTCTTGTACATTATAAGAAAAGATTTTTGAGAACTTCATTGTTTGTCCATCCGTCCAAGGGATGAACGGACTCACGTCGGGACGGGACGCCCCCTTCCCACTATCTTACTCAATAACTCTGCGGCACCGGGATGCCACCTTCCTTAATGCTGGAGGGTACATGGAAGGTCGGAGGCACACAGACTTACCTTGAAGAGACAGAGTATACACAGATTTTTTGTCCTGATTTAGGAAATGTGAACATACACACCACTCTCTATTAAAATCTTTCTAAAAAGGTTTCATATGAAGGTCCCGTTTATGACACTAGAGACTTGTGTCCGAACCTTCCTGTAGGTCTGGGTACCCTTTAGGGGATTTTTCAAGATATGCGAGGGTAGATGGGATACAAGTGTGCGAAGAAGGGGGGGGGGGAAAAAAAAAAGTCAAAATGGTAGATTCCATGTTTTGATAAACGAGTTCAGACATAAATTTTACCCGAGACACCAAAGAGGATTAGGACTCTAATTGATTAAAAAAAATTTCACCCCTCTTCTCAAGTACCATTTCTCGAGAGTAATTAACTCTTAGACATACAGATCCTATTTGTCTTAGAAAATTTTTATAGAACGAATTAGGAGTATTCACGGGACGTTCCATCCATGACAACAATCGTGGTAACATGTGTCCCCATTTATCAAACATGTCCCAGTGTTCCTACCATACAGCAATCCCACCGTCCCATCCTCTTCCACTCAATAACATTACCGTACGATTCAGCGAAGTCAACACAGACTGACACACTGGGGTATCCGAGGGGGCAGGGACCCTAAGAGGTCCGTTCTTGCGACCTCACCCAACGGTAAAGGAAGAGGTTACGTACTTTCACTTCAGCGAGTCAGCACAGGTTGAGAATCACTGGGGTACCTGATGTCGGGTGGTCCGAGGAGGTAGGTACCCTAAAAGGTCCGTTGTCATGACCTCACCCCACGGTAATGGAAGAGGTAACATTACCGTATCCTTTGTTCTTATCTCTTTAGGGTAGTGTACACGTCTGCCGTAGTTGAGCTGTCCAGTTTCCCCACACTTTTCCTGGCTCTCGGGTTCACTGAAAAATCGACTATCGTTCCATCGGTGACATCGTAGAGATCATTTCTCTAGTCTGAAAAGTCGCCTGCCGTGTCCTGTTGGACATGGTTATGCACCCTGGAAAGACAGGAGTAGGGGACCCGTCCTGTCAGTTGAAGACCCATGAACCCCCGACAACGGTATCGTCTATTCGGACAGAAAAACGAAAACGTAGACCAAACCTGTGGAATTGAGATTACCCTCCTCTTTAGTTTACATCTTTAGTTTGGTTAGGTATAGTATTTTGGTCCTGGACACACCCTTCCTGAATGATGAAGACTAATTTTTATTTTCAAGGATACAAGTCCTTATGACTTTACCAATCATCTCTACGTAATTAGTTGCATGTTTGGTTTTACAGTGGAAAATATTCCTACTCAAATCGATTTGAAGTGTGTAGTAGAATAAAATAAAGACGTTGTAGTTTTTTTGTCTTAAGAATCCATTTTTTATTTAAAGGATGTGAGGTGACGTTGACCATAGACGCAAGACTCAAATTTGTTTATATAAAAATTTTTAGTTTACTCATAAGAAATCTTTTATGTGCAAACAAAGACAATTAAAAATAAGTAACCCTTATTCCTACGGTGTGAGTTCTGACTCTATACACACAAATTTTTTTTTGTTGTGTTCGTTTTTTCTTCTCTCTTTTAGAGGGAGATCAAAATGTTAGATGAATTTAACTCTTTTTCTCGTGAGACTCTCGACACCGGTGGGTCGGTTTCCCGGCAGAGAGTCAATTTTTCAATTAAGAAATTATCCAGGTTCTCAACGGAAGAACCGTACACAAACTCGTCTTTTAAATAATGTACTTCATGCTCGAGTGACCCATACGTGTCATTTACCAGAGTAATTCTTACAAAATATTTCTTTGCACTGACAAGATTGTTCCAGTTTCCCACTCGTTCCATACTCTTTCTCCATTTTCCGTCACTGGACCTTTGCCTGCTACCGTGGGTCGAATTAAATGACACGAAAGGGGGTCCGGACCGCACTGGGAGGTATTCGAGTCTTGATTTTCTTCACCAGTCTTTGACCTCGTGTACGATACGTCTTTTGGTTGTGCCTACCAAGGTTCGTTCGGCAGAGTGGACCGTTCAGCCGATTCGTCTAGATGGAATTCGTTTTAATATATATCCTTTTATTCCCAAATGGGTTGTCTATATAATCCTCCCACAAATGTGACCCATTACGGTAAAAGGAAATATTTTTATAGTTACCTTCTGAGGAGGGTATTCGAGAGTTTCTTTTATGTTTTATATTACGTACTTACAAACAGACGTGTAGTAAAAATCCATAAAATTTTAAAAACAAACAAAAATTAACCTCTTATCAACGAAATGATAACAAAACCAGAGACGGTACGTCGTCGTACTTAATCGGTGTCCATGTCTTTACAGGGGAGGGAGGACTCAGAGGGAGGGTAGAGGGTGGGGTAGAGTGGGGAGATCCAACAGTATTTAATAGAACAAAAAGAGAGAGCCGTAAACGACGATGAAGTGACGTCGCCAAAGGAGTGGAACCAGGGGAATTAACATCGGAATGTGAACTAGAATGTTAAACCTTCTCAGGTTCTTAAGATTACATTGGTTCCTTCAACGGATTTAAGTCAAAGTCCTAAAAATTTTATTAATCATAAACACATATACTCTGTATTGTTTGGTACTGCACCTTACTTTTTTACTTTATATCTCCAGTTTGTCAAGATAAAGGTCCTGGTTAAAAAAAAGTTTTATAAAGTAGGGAGAATCCAGTTATAAGAATGATATTTTATTAATGATTCTCGGTGTAATGTTAATAAGAAAGTTTCTGATAATAAATTGTCGTACAAGATGTATTTTTAGTAGAAGTCAAAAATTTAGTTTAATATTCATTACGGAATGGAATAAATTGACTTTTCCTTTGACTACTTGAAATCAACTCTGATGATTACGACTCTAATATTGACTTCTAATTTTTACTAATTTTGACAGAGTCTTCTTGTCCACTTCATTTTATCATTAGGGTACTTAACTATGTTTTTGTAAAAAGTGTCGACCATATTGTGTCTTTTATAAGACGTAAAGATTTATAATAGGGAGATCATAATTCTTGTAAAATGTTTACGTTCTGGTTCGTCCAGTCGTCTCAGTCTTTTTTAGGAGTACAATTTGTGATTGTATTTTTTGTTACTCATCTTACTCCTGTACAATTACTCAATTGTCCGACGGTGAATTCAAACCCCCTTTTTAATTTATCCGGACTCCTTTTTCTTTTGTTTGCGGTTACAACGATCGAGAATACGTAAAAGTCATTTATAATGAGGTGTAAGATAAAAGGGGACTGTAATAGTCTTACGTAACTGAAATTCTTAATTATCAGCGGTTACTACACGTCCGAACCTTGTGTTAATAAAAAGATCCGATCCTAGAGAAGTCCTATGTCCGTCTTAACCAAACCTTTGAGGGTCTGTTTCGACTCGGTTTGGTTTACCGGAAAACACTTATTCACTAAGAAAGCGTAAGCGAAGAGCGCAAAAGTAAGGTCGAAGAGACACGTGTGTCTCGAACACGGCCTTGTAGGTCTCCGGGAAACTACTACAGACCACAACCGTCCACGTCCAGTGACGACCCCTCCTCGGGAGAGTCGACGGACCACAACTCGCCCCACCACGGTCCCATCCCGGCTACGGGTCCAGACTGGAGAATCGAGACAACTTTTCTGTGTGACGAGAAAAAAAAGTGAACCATAAAACGGTGTCACATTTAAGGTTTCGAAAACCACTGAGAGAGTTTGGATCGAGTCGTCCGACTCTTTTTCGTAAAAAATTTTCTTATACGAAAGGTAAATCCAAAGTTTCCTGAGAAATTTAAATGTCGTAAATCGACACGAATTTTTTTTATTTCTTCAGGTTCTTAAATTCAAGACTTATACTTCGATTGAACAATTTTTCTTTCAAAATCCTCTTCCTTTAGAATTTACAGGAAAATGAAAGTCACTAAAGAATAGACATAAAAAGGAAGCGTATATTCTGACTTGGTGTCTGACCTACCCTCGTTCACTCGAGAAGAGGTAGTTTCGACCTTCTACTCGACAGAAGACCTCTACTATCTTCATCAAGTTCTTCCTCCCTATTGGCCCGGTAAAGAGGTTCAAAAAGGATTCAGTGACAATCAGCGAGTCAGCACAGACTGAGAGACAC
Organism: Capra ibex; assembly: GCA_006410555.1. NCBI lineage: Eukaryota > Metazoa > Chordata > Mammalia > Artiodactyla > Bovidae > Capra > Capra ibex. Next base: position 3,063,845 of record SJYO01001178.1, read on the forward strand.
TAGAGTAACAGATATGTCAGGTACCTTAAGAGGTCCGGTCTTATGACCTCACCCATCGGAAAGGGAAGCGGTCCCCTAGAAGGGTTGGGTCCCTAGTTTGACCATATCTTAGACGGACGCTACGCCCTCTGGACCCCACCCTTCTAGGGCGCCTCTTTCCTTGTCGGTGGGTGAGGTCATAAGACCGGACCTCTTAAGGTACCTGACATATCGGGTACCCCAACGTTTCTCAGCCTGTGTTAACTCGTTGAAAGTGAAACTGACAATCATTAAAAATTTCATTGTAGCGTAAATGTCATCTCGCTAAATTGTTTCGTGAATCAACAAATAAGAGTGTTTACCTAAGGGGAAAAGGATAATTTTAAGACGAAGACAAGGTTTCTATCCAAAGGGAAGGAAATTTTGTCAGACAATCGTACCACACTACAGTCGCGGGGTATGCATCGAGACCTCTTACCTACGACGGTAATTCCCTAAAGTGACTACCGAAACGATCACAATCTTGTCGGAGGAGACCTCAGTGTCCCACCGGGTACCGACAGTGGGGCTCGTCTACGGAACTGGTCCTCAGTCAAGAAGTGACGACTGAACCCAATTCCGGTCAAAATACGATTCTAAAAGTTTACCTACTACACCCAGATTCAGTGTATAATCCGTTTTGCGTCAAAAATTGGGGTATTACTGAAGTGAAGACGTCGACGGTCTCTGCTATGTTCGGACACCCGAAAGGGTCACCGAGTCCCCATTTCCTATCGGACGGTTCCTTCCTCTGTACCCAAGCTAGGGATGCTCCCTTCTAGGGGACCTCTTCCTTTACCGTTGGGTGAGGTCATAAGAACGGACCTTTAGGGGTACCCATCTCCTCGGACCACCCGATGGTAGGTACCCAAGTGCCTCAGTCTCTACTGAATCGGTGTTTGTTGTCACTGTTGTTTTTCGACACGATATCTAGACTTTCGAGACGAGGACGGAAGTAGACCTGTCTTCAGTGCAAAAGGAAGAATTTTCTATGCCGACAAAAGAGCCAATTATCCATGTCTAGAGTATGTAAAAAAAATTATTCGACTTATTACAATTCAAATTTTTACACTAAATAAGTCGGTAAAATAAAATATATTCGAAACAGTATATAACTTTTATAAAAGAGGGTCGGATAAAAGCTCAAAACTACCTTTCAAAATTAAACATACATGAGTTTAGACAACTATGAAGAGAAATACCTAAGACCCGAAGTGTTACAAAAAATTTTAATTAATTAAATAAAATTAACCTCCTATTAATGTTATAACACTACCAAAACGGTATGTCGTTGTACTTAGCCGGTATCCATATGTACACAGGGGGTATAACTTGGGAGTCGTGGAGGGAGAGGTGGGTCAGGGAGATACAACAGGGTCTCGTGTCGAAACCCACGGGACGAAGTGCGCATCTTGAGTGTGACCGACGGACAAAATGTATACCATTACAAGTGTTCCTTACAAGTTACGATAAGAGAGTTTAGTAGGGTGGGAGGAGAAGACTCAGGTTTTCAGACAAGAAATGCAGACACAGAGGAGTGTTACAAGAATAGAAGACAAGAGTATCAATTTGTATATAGAGTTTATAAGATGATAATTTGAAAAAAAACCGTAAATCAAAAAATTTACATACTAAATAAATAACATGTCATAATTTATGCTGTATTAAATAAAAAAGGTCTACCTGTCATTGACTTATTTCACGTGAAATAGGGTATATAATATCTTAGTATAAATAAGATAAATTTTAAGTGTACGTGAACCTATTCAAAGATTGAATTATAAGATAAACTGATAAGGATACGGTGACCCGTGCACTGATTTGTCGTTGTTATTACTTAGTGTATGGTCTCCTACCAGTAACTATTTACTGGGTCAGTAACGATACATAGTAAGTGCGACATTTAAAGTTCTTCTGTGACTTAAGGACTGATAGTTTCGGGACACTAAAGTTATGTAATTTTGCGTGTCTTACACTCTGTACTCAACTTCGGAGACTTCCTTCTCTGGATGTCCCTGCATTTGTACGTCAGAAAGATTTACGGTTAGTCCCAAATCTCCTCTTCGAGAATGCCTTGAATGTTGGCGGGAGTGGCAAGACGGAAGCACCTTTTTCGTGTGTCGTATTTGATTATGAAGAAAACATGTAAGATATGCGGATTCACACGAATTCTTTAGTGATTGTACTTAATAAAAGTTGTAAAAGTCGGTAGTACAGGTACGAAAACTGATCTAGTGTACAAATTTTTATAAATTAAAATAAAATTTTTATAAAGAAAAACAACAACAACAAATCAACGATTCAACACAGGTTGAGAAAGTGTTGGGGTTCCTGACATCGGGTGGTCTGAGGAGACAACTACCCTAAAGGGTCCGTTCTTATGACCTCCCGCAACGGTAAAGGAAGAGGTCCCCTAGAAGGACTAGACGACCCGACCCAGAATCGACTACGTACGTCCTCGAAAGGAACACCACGTACCTGAGATCGATACTGTACATCCGAGGTCTCGTGTACGTCAAGTCACCAACAGAGTATACTCCCGAATCAACGAGGGGTGGTACACCCTAGAATCAAGGAACTGGACGTAGGGGACGTAATGTTTCGTTTAAGGATTGGTGACCTGGTGGTCGCTTCAGGGGTTTATCTAGAAATCCCTTTGTGATAGTTGCTCGTAGAATATCCCTTTTGTATTCCGTATTCTGTTTTTATCCCCTCTCTAATCTTTAAACCCCTTTTTGAGGTTCTATATAATGGGTTGATGAACCTATTGAACATTCCTGGTTTATGCTAATACGTACACACACATGCTTCAGGACAGACTGAGACCTCTGACGGTCCGACGAGACGGGTACCTTAAGATGTCCGTTCTCATGACCTCGTCCAACGGCAAAGGAAGAGGTCCCCTAGAAGGGTTGACTCCCTAACTTGGACGTAGAGGACGTAACCACCCGGTTAAGATATGGTGACTCGGTGTACCCTTCGGCTTATGTTAATATGAAAGTTGAGAAATAGTTATTTATGTAAATTTACATGAATAAAGGGTTTCAAATTTGTAATTTTCGATACATATAGAATTCCCGGAATTAGTTTCGTTGTCCCGCATTAACTCTTGAAGTTGATGATTTCCTAAAAATTTTACTTCTTTTCTCATCCCGGTCTCTAATACTTTTGTTTCTAGTAGAATGATGAAGAGACACCAGGTTCCTACCAGAAAGAATCTTAGTGGACTCCCGAAAAAGTTCTACGTTTTAGAACTCGGTAGGGTTAAGACGTACAGTCGTACAGATGTTCACCCCCGACCCTGAGAAGTAAAAATTTATGAGGGTATACTCATATAAAGACATAAGACTTTTACTCTTGATGGCTGGACTTATTCTAATCTCTTTCTGCCTTTTTGTCATAGACGCTTTTCTAAGAAGTCTTCTTTATGTCTTCCCTCCCTCCTTCCCTTCCTATTTGTCCCCATTTTTATGTCGGATATAGTCTCAAGAGTTGGAGTATTGATACGTAAGATACCTGGTATATTAAGAAACAACAATCAAAGACAGAACACGTTTGTGTCTTATAAATCGACGTAGGGTCCGGGAGATTAGGGATCTACGGTCGTCGTAGGAGGGTGACGTTTGACACTGTTGGTTTTTATAAAAGTCTGAAAAGGTTTGTAGGGGGACCCCCATATTATCGGGGACTAATTTTTGGTGACCGGATGTGATTCCTTTGACTATTTTTGTTCTTGTCATTCGATCCTTCTATTAATTTAGGGATCTGATATAATTTTGTTTTTGTTTTTGTTAGTTCACTCGTGACTCTACTCTTCGTACGATTAAGTAATGTGAGGTTTTCAATCAAAGGAACTATCGTCTTCAGTATTTGGTCTTTCACTCGACTTCAATTAAAATTTTGAGGAAAAGTAGAAAGTCTTAAACTGTATAAAACGTGTTTTCAAACATAAAGATTATAGAACTTTTCTTTCCTTTTAGAACGGTATAGACGGGCTAGAGGGGATACCGTTGTTTATCGACTTTGCCTATCGACCAGTAAGGGAAGCTTGCCTCGTGATTTCAAAAGGGGAATACGAAATGTCTCCATTTAAAACGTATTTTAGAGACTACATCCAATACCCCAAACATTTTCTACTCTTGGATAGGTATACCAATTTTTAATGTAAATCAAAGAATCTTTATGTTTAAAATGCTAGTCGCGGTGTGAAAATTTGATGTTTGCTATAAACGTTCGTTATATCCGTGTGTCGATGTCGTGCGGTCTTTCCCAGGACGTCAGACCACATTAGTGTCGGTTGCCCACATCCTAAGTGTCCGTACCGGTGTGGTGAACGCACACAGGTGACTGAACTGTTCGTGTGTTGGACATACAATAACGTGAGCCAATTTTTTATTTACTCATTACCGAGTCGCCAAAGCTGTAAGAATGTAATTTCAAGTTCGACCCGAAGGATGTTATCCATAGGAATGATTGGTAGGTAATTTTTCTTATACACAAGGACCTTAGTTTGCGGGAGGGGTTTGTATTATAAGGAAGTCGACGCACCGACCGTGACAAGGGGTACCCACTGAAGGACGACTGTGGTGGACCTCCCATTTTCCAGGTGTTGGGGTCCAAATGTCGAACAAAGAGTAGAACCTTCAACGTGGAATGGGTCCTTACCATCGGGACATGGGTGGTTGACTTCGCGTCTTAATTTGTGCTGATGTCACATTTCCCTAAAAGTCCATACCGGACGGTTCTCACTGAAGTCAGTGCCCACTTCAAAGTACGACAAGTCAATACATCCGTGAGTAGAAAGAGTCCTCCTCCCGTACCGTCGGGTGAGGTCATAAGAACGGACCTCTTAGGGTACCTGTCTCCTCGGACCGTCCGATGTCAGGTATCCCAGTGTGTCTCAGTTTGTGCTGACTTCGTTGAACCGTGCGTGTGTCGATAGAGTTCTTTCTTCCAGAATACTTACGAGGGACTATTGTGACAGAAAGAAATCTACTATCTAAATAAAGGGTCTTTGCCCCGACTTTCTGACAGAGACATAAATGCCGATACCTGTGTCGTAGCGAATAAAGATGAAATAAGTTGACCGGGGAGTTTATACCCACCTCGTAAAGACAATTAGAACCGATTCAAGAACCCCTCTGTTTAAGAAGAGAAGACTTTGGTCGTGAAGGGGGACTGCGACTGGAACATAGTGTGGACTTAAGTAAGGTGACTAAATCAATTACTAGGAACCTTATGTGAGGTGATTGGAGGAGTCAGTTTAGAAGCAGAATTGGATGAGAAGAACCGAAACGGAGTGAGAAAAAACAGAGGAAAAGAAACGTAAAGAAGCGTAAGAACACAAAAGTAAATAAAACCTCCGAGTAAGGAGATCGAGAAAATGGGAGCCAGTTAAGTAGGATTGAACGGAACTGAAACTTAAATTGTACAGTGATACTTGATAACCTAGCCTCGATCTTACGGGTGGAATTGTTGTTGGTGTCGACAGGGGTTTCCGGTGGGAGGGTACGAGCACTGTTTTTGACGCCAAGTTGTTCGTATTAGTTCTGTAGTGAACTTTTAAGAGTAATCCCTTATTTCTCTAAACGGTTCTGAAAAAGAATAAATTCTTCAACGACTCAATTCCATATATTCAGTTATATTCGAGTTCTACATTTGACGTGGAAGGACCATGTTTTTACCTTTTTATTATAAATATGTCTTGAAAGAATTTTATGGTAGGAACCTTAGAAACAATATCAATACTCAAACAAAATTTTACTTTAGGTGACACGGAAATTATTGTCATATTGGTTTGTTCTCAAAAAAAAGGATTTAAGTCGAATGATTACATACCGGTGGACTACACTTCTTGACTGAGTAAACTTTTCTGGGACTACGACCCTTTCTAACCTCCACCCTCCTTTTCCCCTACTATCTCCTACTTTACCAACCTACCGTAGTGACTGAGTTACCTGTACTCAAACTCTTTTGAGACCCTCAACCACTACCTGTCCCTCCGGACCACTCGACGTCAGGTACCCCAGTGTTTCTCAACCTGTGCTGACTCGTTGACTTAACTTGACTTACATACTTGTTCCAAACTGAAGGATGAGTAAGTAAGTAAGTTATTCGTAAATAATTCTTGGATGTACAATTTACGAGACCTATACTTCTGTTTTCCCACTGAGACAAGGACTCTTTGAGTTTCTGATAAACCGTTCTTTATGGACATTTGTCATTCATGTTATTTTATATATTTCACGATGTTATCTTTGAGACCTTCGTGTCTCCACCGTGATTACTTACACTGGATTTATTCAGTATTTTTCGAAATGTCCTCTGTACAATTATGTCGTATATGTAGGTCCCGAAGGGACCGTCAGGTCAGTGATTCTGAGGTACGAGGGTTACGTCCCCCGGACCCAAGTTAAGGACCAACCCCTTGATCTAGGGTGTACGTGTCGATTTCTTGGGTTTACGACGTTGATTCTGGACCGTGTCAGTTTATTTACTCATTTTTATTTTTGACTTTTTGTTTACATATATGCATGTATTGTAGAATCTTGACCCTCCCCATGTTAAATTCATCTCCACCTTCACTACTTAAAAAACTCAAGTCAGACCTTACCCATTCTCCCTGATAGTCGCGTTCCCTCCCTATACGTCCGGTAAATTCTTGACATGTCTGTTTCCGTGTTGGTCTTCCGACACTTGGTCACTGCGTTTACCGAAAAGTTTTTCCTTCCCTTCACAGTCCCTCATTCTTCTCTGTCCCTACTCCACCCACTCGTACATGTCCCGGTTTTAGTCGTTCCGTAGGTTTTTAAGGTCTCACTACCCTTGTATAGACCTTTTCTGTCTTTTAGATTAAGTAGGTACAGTAAACGTCGTGTACCTACTTGAATTTCTATTGGTATGATTCATTTCATTCCGTCTCCTTTTTCTTTATGACATATAATAATATACACCTTAGATTTTATATTATGTTTACTTAGATATATGTTTTGTCTCTCTCTGAGTATCTGTATCTTTTGTTTGAAGACCAATGGATTCCCCTTTCCCTTCACCCCTCCTTTTTAATTTTTATACCCTGATTGAATTGGCTATGTTTGGTGACATGTATTTTATTTATTCGGTGTTCCCAAGGGACATATCGTCTCCCTTAATATAAATTATAGAACATTTTTGGATAACATCTTTTATTGGACTTTTAGATATATTGACTTAGTGAAACGACATATGGAGTTCAATTGTGTTATTACATTTAGTTGATATTAAGTTAAAAAATTTTACAAGAAGATTGTACATATGACAGTACATTCTTAACTTAGCGGTCAGGTACAGACTGCATCCCACGTCGTACGAACCCCGACCACGTACCCCTACTGGGTCTCTCTACAACACCCCTCCCTCCACCCTCCCCCCAAGTACAAACCCTTGCGTACATTCTTAATTTCTAAAATTTTAAATTTTTTATTTTTTTTTAATTTTTTTTTTACAAGAAGGGGATCTCATTCCTTTGTGGGAAAAAGATTGAGTACTACAACGTTAGATAGTAAAAAGTGACCGAGAAACACACACACATATAGAAGGAATCCTTATCTTCAGATGTATAAATACTTATTCGTACATTGATATACGTGTACTATTTATTTTTTTATTCTGAATTAATGATTTTTCTCTTTTCTATGTACGTGGAGTTACACGTGTCGTCGTGATGAATGGTTCTGTCCCTTCGTTGAACTCAAAGGTGTCTGTCTAGTTACCTATTTCTTCTACACCATGTACATACGTTACCTTATAGTGACTCGGTACTTTTCCTCACTTTATTACGGTAAAAGTCGTTGTACCCCTCTGGGTCTCTAGTAGTATGACTCATGTCAGTCTATCTCTTTCCGTTTGTAATATGCCACAATGAATGTACACCCTAGATTTTTGATTATATTTGTTTACATATACGTTTTGTCTTCGTCTGAGTGTTCCCATCTTTTGTTTGAAGACCAATGGTTTCTCCTTACCCGTCTGCCTCCTTATTTGATCCCCCTACCCTAATTGACTATGCGTGTTGATCTGTGTTTTCTCCGTTTGTTGTTTCTGAATGACATATCGTGTCCCTTGATATCGGTCGTTGAACATCATATGTGGAAGGGATATTACCAAGCTTAGACCCTTTCTCATGTATATAGGCTTAGAGAAACGACAGGTGAACTTTGATTGTATTACAATATTCAGTTTATGTGAAGTTATTTTTAATTTTTTTAGGTCTCAAAACAACCTATATCTGGTATTGTATCCACTACCCGTTTTATTACCAGAGGGTTTCTACAAGTGGAGGAGTAGGGGTCTTGGACACTTACACAATGGAATGTCCGTTTTCCTAGGACGTCCGAATTGCCTTGATTCTTAAAATTCTATTCCATTAATGAGACTTAACAACTGTACCCGGCTTGTATTAGTGTTCCCAGGAATATTCACTCTCCGCCTCCTTCCTGTCCGTCTCTTCTTCGCTGCCGTCTCCGTCTTGTGCGTATCGTCCCGAAATTCCACCTTCGCCCGGTCCTCGGGCCCTTACACCCGTCGGAGGTCTTCGACCTTCTCGGTTCCTATGCTTAAGAGAGGAACTCGGAGGTGGTTCCTTGTCACCGACGACTGTGTGACTAAAGTTGAGTTACTCTGGGTAAAACCTGGAGACTGGAAGTCTTTACATTCCATTGTTCAAACGGAATAAAATTCGAACGCGACGAAACAGTGTCGTCGTTCCCCTTTGCGTATGTGGATCCACGTATCCACGAAGGGAGAATCGTGAGGATACAAACCACGTTTACTCTCCGGAAACAACCCGGACTTTTTCCCTCGACTCTTTTGGTGTTCCTCCTCAACCGTCTTTGACAGGTGTCGTGACTTGGTCTTTCTCCTCAGTGCCACCTCTTCAGTGACTGGTACCCACCCGTGTCGTCTCGTCCACCGTCCTACCCAGTGTGTCCTGCTATGTGTCTTCACCGAGTCTTGGAAGGTTTCTCGTACCCTCGTCCCTCTTCGTCTCTCCCTACGCACACCCCCCTCACCTCCGTGTAGTCGTAGCGCATGTGACGAAATACTACTCAGTGCCCTAGAGCAAGGACGACTTAAAGTTTGTCGGATTCCTCGAAATCTAAAGAAAGAAAAATTTATACAGTTTATATAACTCTTTTTAACTGGATGACATTTTCTTTCGGACAAACCCTTGTGTCGTCAATCACTCGGAATCTCATTTACTTAGTTCATTTCGATTCGAGAAAATTCAAAATAAAACTTGGACAAAAGTTAACGTTATTTTCAGAACGTTATTTCAGAAAATATAGTATAAAACTCGGACTATTCTTGTAAAGAAATTGGTGTTTTGTCGACCTTTCGGTTGTTATCACAGTAGTGATTATAATAAACTTTTTCAAATTACTACACCGGGTTTGGTTGAAATGATTCATTTCTGTCCCTGTACCCAGTTCTCCAATGAACGATACTTCTTGTTTGTAACCCGTCTTTGAAAGGACTCCCGAGTCTTCTGTGGTCCATGTGTCCCCAAAGGAAGATTGGGTGACTGGTGTTCACACTCTCTTCCGGTGGTACCACCCCGGACTCTTGATACGTACGCTCCCCATTCGACGTCGGGGTCGAAGGAAGAGAGGAGAGGACGCAGAGGTGTTACCTATGTCTGCAGACGTGTGTAGCTCCCACACAGGTCCACCCTCGTGCACTCGTCTTCACGCCGCTGTGCCCCACCGTAAAGATTTAAACAAAGAAGAGAACATTGTTTAGTATTTGGAGTGGTCCCTGGGGAGAAGGGGTGAGGTAAAGGGAGGGCCCTAATAAGGGTGGAAGAGAAAGAATGGAGTGAAAAGAGAGGGGCTATACCTTTCAGTCTTAGTAACAAAGTCATGTAAAGAGAGACCCCCACCACCGCCCCTCCCGAAGGGTCCACCACGCTTACCACTTCTTAGACGGACGGATACACCCTAAGTGCTCTCTACTCCCAAGTTGGGGACCGAACCCTTCTAGACGACCTCATCCTTTACCGTTGGGCGAAGTCATGAGAACGGACCTTTTAAGGTACCTGTCTCCTCGGACCACTCGATGTCAGCTACCACAGTGTGTTGACTCGTTGACTTGTGTGTGTGTCGAGAGACCCCTATTCCTTGGATGGAAGTAGAAACTCAAGACTTGTTAGACGTGGTCCCTACACATCGTAAATTTACACGTCGAATAGTTGATACGAATTTCAATGACGAACCATTCCGTATTTTGATCATTTCAATCACCTGATTTTCGATTGCACCGGGAAACATTCAAAAAAAAACCCCCCCCGTTCTTTTAAATTTATATGATTGAATTCTATAAAAATCCCCGGAAGAGGATCACTCCTTTATAAATGGTCTACGGTCAATCACTAGATGGACTCTTTTTGTCTTTATTCTAATTGATCCCTTTTTTAATTTCCCAAATTTTTTACTTTGGTTACTTTCCCAAAAGAATCGGATTCTTTTTGCGAGGGTCACAATATCGTTCGAGAGCTTATCAGCAAGAGTCGAGGTCACTCTACGACATGTGACAGATCTCAAAATATTTCCTTTCTACGACGGAGACGAGGTAGATCTAAATGACGTACTCTCAGAGGTCCGTGTCCCGTACCCACTCACACAAATGTTGTTTCTGGACTGTACGATCTCTCCGACGTCTCTTTTCCCTTGGGAGAATGTGACAACCCCCCTGACACGTAACCACGTCGGTGGCACCTTTGTCATACCTCGAAGGTGTTTTTTTCAATTTTTGTCCACGGTATACTAGGTCGTTACGGTAAGGACCCTAACCAAGATAGATTTGGTTTTGATATTAAGTTTTTTTTTTTTACGTACGTGTAAATACAAGTATCGTCGTGACAAATGTCATCAGTTCTGTACCTTCGTTGGACTTACAGACTGAGTGCTTACCTACTTCTGCTACACCATGTGTGTGTGTGTGTGTGTGTGTGTGTGTGTGTGTGTGTGTCCTTATAATGAGACGGTATTTCTCTTACTTTATTACGGTAAACATCGTTGTACCTATCTGGATGTCTAATAGTATGATTCACTTCATTCAGTCTTTTTCTGTTTATGGCATGCTATAGTGAATATATGCTTTAGATTTTATACCGTGTTTGCTTGAATGGATATTTTGTCTTTGTCTGAGTATCTGTGTCTTTTATCTGAGCACCAACGGTTCCCCGTCCGCCACGAACCCCTCCCTTCCTAGTTCTGAAACCGCAATTGTCTACGTTTGATAATATATATCTTCTCTTTTTGTTGTTCCAGGAAGACATGTCGTGTCCCTTGATGTAAGTCGCACACACGACACTCGAGTCAGTGAAGTCAGCACAGGTCGAGAAACGCTGAGGTACCTGACACCGGGTAGTCCGAGGAGAGAGGTACCCTAAGAGGTCCGTTCTCATCACCTCACCCAACAGTACGGGAGGATGTTCCATAGAAGGACAAGGTCCCTAACTTGGGTATAGAGAATACAGAGGACGTGACCGTCGACCCAAGAAATGGTGCTCACGGTGGAATCGAAGGGTCCATTTCTTCGACGGACGGTTACGTCCTCTACGTTCCCTGTGTCCAAACTAGGGACCCAGGCCTTCCAGGGGACCTCCTCCCGTACCGTTGGGTGAGGTCATAAGAACGGACCTCTTAGGGTACCTGTCTCCTCGGACCACCCAATGTCGGGTATCCCAGTGTTTCTCAACCTACACTGACTCACGCGCGCGCGCGCGCGCGTGTGTGTGTGTGTGTGTGTGTGTGTGTGTGTGTGTGTGTCATATAAGTTATCGGACACTGTTTAGTACTACTTTTTCTTGTACTTTGTCTTACATATATACATATATTGACTTAGTGAAACGATGTGTCATCTTTGTGCTGTAACGTCTAGTTAATATGAAGTTATTTTATTTATTTTTTTTTATTTTGTTTCTGAACTTCTACTCAACCTCTCCGTCGCTCTTGACTCCTTGTCGTCGGGGTGTTCTGTCGATTAACATGTCAGGAGGATTAAGGGTAGTAAGAATATTCAGTGGAAATCTTTGATCGGATTTTAAAGAGGAGACTGAGTTGAAATAGATTTTTATACTCATAAATGTTTACATTTTTCACAAAAATGACATACCCTAAATTCAAAACCGAAATTTTTACATCGATTAATTGTATACGTTTATAAAGATTGATTAATTGTACTTTGAGGACAGTGAATGCACCGTTTACTTCTACATTGACAACCTTCAAAGTGAACACTTAATCAGATTAAAATCTTACTTCTTGCCGAACCAAACTTCTAACTATCTGATTCTTTTGACACAATTTTCTTTAGAAGTTAGTATTTATAAAATGTTTTGACGAGTAGTTCCACAGAGAGTCAAAGAGACCACCACGACTTCACTCGAGACTTCTCAAAAGTCCCCCTGTCTCTCCACAACCCCGCCCAGTTCTTGACTTTCCTCTACAGTCCTCCAGCCGACCGTGGTTTACCGAGGGTTCTCAGTGTCGGATAGAAATGTCCACAAAGAATCGTAGACAATGTTCTCTATGTAGTTAAGAAGCCACGAGTCGAAAGAAGTGTCAGGTTGAGAGTGTGGGTATGTACTGGTGACCTTTTTGGTATCGGAACTGATCTACCTGGAAACAACCGTTTCATTACAGAGACGAAAACTTATATGATAGATCCAACCAGTATTGAAAAGAAAGTTCCTCATTCGCAGAAAATTAAAGTACCGACGTCAGTGGTAGACGTCACTAAACCCTCGGGTCTTTTTATTTCAGACTGTGACAAAGGTGACAAAGGGGTAGATAAAGGGTACTTCACTACCCTGGTCTACGGTACTAGAATCAAAAGACTTACAAGTCGAAATTCGGTTGAAAAAGCGAGAGGAGAAAGTGAAAGTAGTTCTCCGAAAAATCAAGGAGTAGTGAAAGACGGTATTCCCACCATAGTAGACGTATAGACTCCAATAACTATAAAGAGGACCGTTAGAACTAAGGTCGAAACGAAGAAGGTCGGGTCGCAAAGAGTACTACATGAGACGTATCTTCAATTTATTCGTCCCACTGTTATATGTCGGAACTGTATGAGGAAAAGGATAAACCTGACGTTCCTCTTGGTTGGTTAGGTAGGGTTTCCTCTAGTAAGGACCCACAAGAACCTTCCTGACTACGATTTCGACTTTGAGATTATGAAACCGGTGGAGTACACTTTTCAACTGAGTAACCTTTTCTGGGACTACGACCCTCCCTAACCCCCGTCCTCCTCTTCCCCTGCTGTCTCCTACTCTACCGACCTACCGTAGTGACTGAGCTGCCTGTACTCAAACCCACTTGAGACCCTCTACCACCACCTGTCCCTCCGGACCGCACGACACTAAGTACCCCAGCGTTTCTCAGCCTGTGCTGACTCGCTGACTTGACTGACTGACTGTTCTCTATGTTTTCTATCTGTTCGGAGCGTAAGGTTCCTGTAGCTGGTCTTGACGGAGTTAGTAGGGGTCCGATCTTTACTAAATTTTTAGAGACACACAAAGACACGAGTCAGTACAGACTAAGAAACGCTGGGGTACCTGACATCGGACGATACGAGGGGACAGGTATCCTAAGAGGTCCGTTCTTATGATCTCACCCCACGGTAAGGTAAGAGGTCCCCTAGAAGGTCTGAGTACCCAGTTTGGAGGTAGAGAACGTGGAGGACGTCCGACTAAGAAATGGTGACCTCGATGGGTCAGTCGGGATTTTTAGGGATTGCACCGGTCTTTGAAATTCAGTTCAACATAAGTTAAAAACCATTCTTACCCTTCCCAATTAAAAGTATCAAGATCAAGTCTCGTGGTTGTAGTTTACTTCTTACGACAGATACCTACTTACGACTCCAGTCTTACCTCCAGCAGACGTCCATCCCTCTTCGCACCCAGAAGACTAAAGTACTACGTCTTGACGAGGAAAGGTCTACTGTAGGGTGTATTCGCAGTCAAGTACGGTATCCTGGTAAACTAGTAAAGCTACGTGTTTCATACGTTGGTCCTATTTGCGGGAGGAGAGGTTTATAACTCCCTGTCTCAGTCTCTTTCCGTAGGACTGTACGGTGATGAAACTCACTGTCTATCTTCAGTCCTCCGACTGTGATAAGATGTCGTTCCTCTTTCTAGACTACGCCCGATAGTAGTTGTGTCTCCCACGAGAATTCATGTCACGACATGTAAAGGTTACGAATAGACCGGGTACTATTCAAAGGAGAAGGAATCTGATCTAATCGGGAAAGTTTTTTCCGACCACGGACGGAAGTGGACCGATGGGACCGTTGTAGTACCCTTTGTATAACTTAAATCCTCCGTACGTTACCTATAGACGACCTACTTCTTAGTTACCTACCGAAGTTGTCTCTACGTGAAACAAAACCGGCACATCGTTCGCCCTAGAATCAAGGGACTGGTCCCTAACTTGGACACGGGACACGTAACCCTTATACCTCGGAAAAGGTGACCTCGACCCCTTCAGGGTCTCCATGTGAAAAACTTAGCATACTAGGGGAGGATATGTCCGATCTAATTAAAATTATATTTTTATTAATTCACTATCGTCTCATTGACGAATAGAAGTAGTGATAATTTGTATGAAATGTAGTAATACGAGAGTTTTGTTTATAGCATATTTTGGGGACTTCCTCCTTATGTCTTGTTAATGTAAAACCTGAAAGAACAAAAGTACTGGACTGAGTCGTTGACCGAAATGTGACAACGACTGTCTAGAGGAAAAGTTTTATTACTTCGTGGTGTAAGTCTTCTTTGAAAAATAATCGAGGTGATCAAGTCCAAAATTCTCGGAGAAGTAGTTTTACATTTAGTAATAAAAAAATAATCGTTCAGAACCGAGAAGAAGGTGGAAGTAAAGGGGTTAAATTATGTTTCTTGAAAAGGAAAGGGAATAATTAGTGACATTACTAATACATAAAATACTGAATTATTATTTTTATAAAAATTTTAGACAATCTTAACGTAATCGATAATTTTCAATACGATAGACAGGGTCTTTTTAGTAGTAGATACTATAATTTATAGTATGAATGAATAAGGACTTCTGACCCCCCGACTAAAGACAAAAAATTAAATAACTTCCTATCAACTAACTGTCGCAACACAATTAAAGACGACATATCGTCTCACTAAGTCAATATGTGTGTATGTATGTAAGAAAAAGTACAAGAAAAGGTAATACCAAATAGTGTTCTGTACTTCCTAACAAAAGATTCTCAATGTATAATTCGTCAACTTACCGAAAGACACATAGAATCTTCATTCTTGTCTCTGAAATGACCTTATATTCATCCACTTCTCCTCTCTTCTCCTAAAAATAGTTCTCCCTTGTTCGACGTCTAGTGACCAGAGAATTCTAAAAAGGTTACGTTCTTTTTTCGGATTCAATATAAGGAATTTTACGTATGGACATTTAACTTTCATTTACTTTATTTACTAACGTTGAAACTCTTTAGTCTCAGACACTCCAGCTACTATGGACTTCTTATCCACCCTGAAATGGACCGTACTATAAAGTCGAGAAAGATTGTGCTGACTCACGTCTGTTGGATACTGTGAACCAAAATACACCTGACAAGGAGAAAGGTTTAATGGAGATGGGGATGAGAGGGTGCTCGGGGCTCGAGCGGGTTTTAAGATCTCGGACCGTAAATCCCCGTCTCTTATCAAGTCTAAATCTCTCCATAAGATATTCTGTTATGGGTAGAATATGTAACTTACTAATTTTTCTTAATTGTAAACAAAAGGAATACGAAAAACACAATACAGAACCAAACACACAAAAGTTTCGGTACAGTTTTTCAGAATTTGAGGTTTTACTTCGGGATCGTCAAGACAAGGTTCTTCGTATCTTTCGATAATAAAGGAAAACAGGTAGTCAAAAGATTTTTACCTGTGAAAAATGAAGATTTGTATATCTATCGAGTCTCATTTTAGTCCCACAACCTCTTTCACGATACCAAATTCTCTACGAGGTGTTACTTCTCTAGTAACATTGCCGACCCTCAGACAGAACGTAGGTGTCATGAGCCTAGCGATCGATGTGAATGTCAAGGAAAAACTTTTTACCCTAGTTTTCCGAGGAACAGTGTCCGACAGTACGAAACCTGGTATCGCTGGACATTGACCGGTACGGCCCGACCCATTCCACCCCGTCGTCTCAGTTTCCGTCGGTAAACAGAAGTAGAGTTGGGTCACTCTTCGAGACAAGACGCACCACTGGTCCGTCAACCGGCCCGGAAGAAACCCCTTAAAACTTATGTTCTATGAGTCCACTGTTACTTCGACTGTCTCTCTTCCGTCATTCATCTTTGTCCACATCGTTTTAATTTTTCGTTTGTTCCCTCCCTCCTCTCTCTCACTGTCTCTCTTCGACCATTTTTTTTCCCTTTTTTTAGTTTGTCTTTTTCAAGATTTTTGGTCTTTGGATAACAGAGGATTTACTGTAGGAGTATAAAGGGTTTCTAATTTGCACTTTGATCGTTACAAAAATATTATTTTGAGGTAGTAGACTCCATTGAGCTTTCTCACATTGTTATTATATTTTGTGGGACTTGTTTTGTTTTTGTTTTGTTTTAGAGGTGATAAAATGGTCCCTCAATCCTTTTGTTGACACATAATGTCTTTTATACCCGTTCGCACATCTGACGTCCCGACGATGTCTGGTCGAATGTCTCTGGACGTGCAGACTCTGCGCAGAGCCTTCCTGTCAAGACTGAGTCGGGATGACTTTGGTGTTTGCAATCTATGGGACCTGGGGTTTCCATCTGTCCAATTCGTGAGTCCGGGTGACCGGCCAATTCATACTGACCCTACTACTGGATGGTCCTGTCTGACGTTTACTCTTTCCTTTACTTTCGTTTTTACCCGTAGACCCGAAGGGTTCACCATGATTACCATTTCTTGGGTGGACGGTTACGTCCTCTGTGTTCTCTGTTCCCAAGTCGAGGCCCCAAGCCCTCTATGGGACCTCTTCCTGCACCGATGGGTGAGGTCACAAGAACGGACCTCTTAGGGTACCTGTCGTCCGACGTCAGGTACCCCAGAGTTCTCTCAGTCTGTACTACCTTCACTGACTCGTAGGCACATATGGGTCACCTTCCAAAGGTTGTAGGGACCTAAAATATAAATTTTTCTGGGTTCTATTCGAGTTGTTCCGAGTTCACTCGTGGATGTTCATATATATAAGAACCGTCCCTACTCGTAAATATGACTTACAGACATAACGAAGACAAGATTCTGTGGTAGTCACTGTTTTATTCTGTAGTTAAAGGGGGGAAAACGAATCGAAACTACAAAAAGAAAGGAAATTTTTTAAAAATGAAATATAACCTAAAGGTTACAACACGATCAAAGTTCATATGTCGTTTCACTAAATCAATGTGTATATGTCTTCAGGTAAGAAAAAGTCTAAGGTTAAATTAATCTCAAAACTTCCCTTGTTTATTTTTAATTTACATGTATAACCAATGTTTAACATTGGTTTTGTCAATTTTCGGATGTTTTTTTTACGGAATTAAACTTCTTTATATTATTTAGAACTTTACGACGGACAAAGTCTTGACTAGGACTTGAGAGGAAACCTTTAAAGTGTTCCATTTTTATGGTCAACAAATTAAGTTCAACATAATGATACTGTTACTTATTCCGAAGTGAATATATACTTCCAAGTCTTTGGTATGAAAGTGACTAAATATCCTTACACAGTAAAAGGAGAGGTGAAAGGACGAGTCTTCAGGGTGACTTTAAGAATGACAAATGTTCGTTCTCCTTGCCTTTCCCCTTCTTTTTGGGTTCCTTACCATAAAGAAGTACTTTGAGCCATGTGAACCCAAAAGATTTAAAGATGTCTGATGACGGATAGACCGGAGTCCTCTGGGAATTTCTATGTTTTTAACAAAAAGAATAACCTAAAGTCTATAATTTGGAAGAGAGAGTGACCGTGACTAGGACACTAAAGAGAGGGGTCTGGACGTGACACACCCTTAAAACGTCCACTGGTCTACTCGATCAACCTCGTTCGACGACCGTTTATTTCGGTTAAAAGGAGTTCATTTTTCTAGAGAGAGAGTCCTGAAGGGTACAGTCAGTACCAAGACAGTAAAAAACGAGAGACCCAGACAACAAAGAGTGAGTGAAAAGGGAAAGTCAAAAGTTTCGTAAAGGGTCACCTTCTGAATGACTACAGAGATCCATAAAAAAAAAGGAGAGAGGAAAAATGGAGGAAGGACTAGCAGTGAGACATACAGCTTAAGAAAATGGAGAAGACGAGTCATCGTGTTAATTAGAACAAAGGGAAGAAAGATCAAGTTTTAACACTTACGATAAAAATTTTGTAAAATAGAGTCTGTGCAAGTAGTCCTAACTATTTGATCTTTTCTCCGTTCTTTTTGGAATAGACAGTGAAATGAAGTGTGTATACTCGTGAAAAGCATAGGAAGGTAAAGAAGGGTCAGAGGACTGAGTACGTTTAGAAAAGGATATCTCGACATTAGTGTATTATCCTTGGATTTAGTAAAGCGTATGAGTAAAAAGTAATAATGAAAACACGTCTTTCTTAAGATAAAACAATACTTAAAAGTATTGGTATTAAAATAACGGACTAATTATAACGTAATACACCTACCTAAAATTAAATTTATAAAAGGAGACAGAGACCAAGGTAAGAGTAGTCCTTATACTCTCGTAGACAAAGAAACTTGTCAAAGGTCTTAATTGGGTACAGAGGGAAGGAAAGAGTGGATCGACGAAATTTTCGTTGGTGTCTAGACGCCAACGATGACGAGGGACACAGACTCCCAGAGAAAAAAGTGTACTGTACGAGGTAAGACTCTCTTTTTCCACCTGGACTCTGTCGTTGGGAAATTTCCCAGGACGAGTTGGTGCATTTTACTACCGACGTCCATCGGAACCTTCATTTAACTTTTGTCTTTACCCTGATGAGGCTCTAGACACTTTAAATGTAAAAATTTCGAGGTCCTTCGTTCTAAACTTATAAAATCTCAGAAGTAATTTCCTTATACTTTGACCCGAAATCGTGTCTACTACTTTTTACTTAGTCCCACCACCGAACTTTTTCTCCTTTCTGTTGACGTAATCTTAGGAATCCAACGTAAAGAGTTCAGAGACTACTATAGTAGAACCTAAGGTTCAAGGAGTAGACACTCACTTCCTGGCCCTCTCCTTTTGGAGGTTCTAGGGGAGATAGAAGATGTCGGTCTCATGTCAGTTCAATCTTTGTGGGTTTCCTGAGTAAGGACCAGGCTCCCGGTGCCTCGGGATTACGGCACGAAATATATAAAATCCGTGTCGAGCTTTTGTGTGTATGTAGTAGGAGAAATCTAGTGATCGCCAGTTTCGTTTCACTACCTAAAGAATCCTCCTCCGATACGATTTATCATTTAAGAGTACCTTGGTCTGGTGTGGAAAAAATGTAGATGAGAATCCTCGATTTCACACACCGGGTCGCACCCCCGTCTTTTTGACAATAAAAGGAAAGTTAAAGAGACCACTATAAGAACGTAGAAGACAAGATAAGAGGAAACGTCCTTCGTATTTGTAGTCGTCCTAAAATTTCTTTTCCCTATCTCGAACATTATTCTCCTTCCTACACCTAGGTCTCTTTCCCCTTCTCCGTGTAAATTACCGAAACCAAAGACTATTTATATTTGGATGAGAAAGAAGGAGGAAGGAAGGTGAAAGATTGTCTCTCCGACAAACCCCTGTACCAATCCTAATATACGATTGGTCGACTATCCTATGTCCTTTTTCTTTAAGACTTCATAAAACTTGACAGTTACAGAAATCTTCACACAATCTTTCACAATCAGCGAGTTAGCACAGGCTGAGAAACGCTGGGGTACCTGACATCGGGTGGTCGGAGGAGACAGGTACCTTAAGAGATCCGTTCTTATGATCTCACCCATCGGTGCGGGAAGGGGTCCCCTAGAAAGACTGGGTCCCTATCTTGGGGTCAGAGGACGTAACGTTCGTCTAAGAACGGTGGTCCCTTCGGGACATAAATCTTCCCCTTACTGATTAAAACAAGGACCCCAGTGTTAGTAGGTGATTTCTTTTACAGAAGTTCATAGTGTACTCCAACGTAGACGGAATAGAGTTCTCTCCATTGTCCTTTCTTCCCACTTATTTCTCTCTGGGCCGTCCGGACGAGACGATCCTTTTATCCCCACCCTAACCTTGTACATACTATCTAAAAATAAATTAAGTGTATAAAGTAAATTTTTTGACGAAGTATGATTTTCTAATTTGAAAATTTAGATAAAATAATAAATAGATAATTAAAAATTAAATAGACTAATTATGTTAAAATATCATAGAGAAAATTTTATTATTTTAACAAACGTAAAGAAAAACGGATGTAACTTTGTCTTTCGTTCCGAAGATTTATTCATTATTTTCTTTTTACTGTTACATACAATGTAGCTGACCTATTAATTATTTTCAATTAATAAATTGGGTTCTTGGTCTTCCTCAATATAATATTGAACTTGGATTTCTTTCAGGATGAGAATACTTATAATTAAAGGTGAGATGGATAAAAGCTGAGTGCTGAAAGTTACTGGAGTCCTAAGTTCCATTCGAAAAAGAGATCCTTTTACAAAATGGCTTTAGGTATTTTGGATAGGACGTACATATGTCTTTGGTCGCTGTTTCAATCCACTCGGACTTGACACATGACACGGTTCGGAGTGAATCTCTGGTAGTGTCTGTGTTCATTCTTCGGACCACGGTGTCGACGGTGATTGTCTATTCGTCCGGATAAAAATTTACAGTCAGATATTTGTCACCTGGGTACAGTACGTCTTCTTACTGCGACCCCTACTCGAAAACACGGTCCATGTCTCTAAAGTCAAGACCGCGACGGTGAGGGACCCGGCGCCGGAACCCGGTCGCGAAGTTGAAGACACTCGGAGGTACTTGAGCGAAGAATCCTTCAGGTTTTCCCTCCCCTACACACATATAAATATCCCGACTAAGTAAAACGACATGACATTTTTGATTGTGCTGTAACATTTCGTTGATATGAGGTTACTTTTAGTTAAATTTTTATTTTACCCGTCTAATTGTCATACTAGTGTATTACAATACACTCCAAACTGTGTATATTTCCCGAATCTTCTTACGAGTGTTATGTCTTGGGAATTTTCCCGGTCAATTAGTACGTAAGTGAGTTGTTTGTTGACGACTTGTGGACGAAACACGGTCCGTGACAAGATCAGTGACCACTATTTCGTTACTTGTCTGGTCTGGGTTTAAGAGGGAGACTACCTTATATATAAGATCGTCCTTTATAGAGTGTCAATTCGTCGAATGTTAATAAATGATAATGACCATTTGGTGACCTAAGGTTACGGTGGGTCCCCTGTGAATCGTTTCACACCTTTATAAACACGAACAGTGTGACCCCCTCGTCCCTATCGATCTGACCGTAGATTATCCATCACAACTTCCTATGACTATTTGTAGGATGTCGTGTCTCTACCCGGGGTGTTGTGTCTGGACACTGCACGACACGATTCAGCGAGTCGACACAGGTTGAGAAACGTTGGGGTACCTGACATCGGACGATCCGAGGAGACAGGCACCCCTAAGAGGTCCGTTCTTATGTCCTCACCCGACGGTACTGGAGGAGGTCCCCTAGAAGGGTTGGGTCCCTAGTTTGGGTCCAGGGGACGTGACTTCCGCTTAAGAAATGGTGGACTCGGTGGTTCGTTCGGGTTCTTATGACCTCACCCATCGGATAGGGAAGAAGTCCCCCAGAAGGGTTGGGTCCTTAGGTTGACGCCAGAGGACGTAACGTCCGCCTCCCTAGTCCCTTCGGTTTGTTTCCAGATAGACCGGGGTTTACAGTTGTCTCGTCTCTGACTCTTTGAGACAAGATCTCTAATATATACCTGAGTCAATTAAGAATTGTGTCGGGATATTCTATACCTAATATTCATAGCGATAAAGTATCGTAAAATACCATTTGTTACCATTACCATAAAAATTTTTCTGAAAAGACTACACCTGGTAAAAATTTCAGAAATGACTCAAACAATGTTATGACGAAGTCAAAATATAAAACCAAAAAACCGGGGTTCCGTATATCCTAGAATCGAGGGGTTGGTCCCTAGATTGGACGTGTGGGTCGTAACCTTCCGTTTCAAATTTGGTGACCTGGTGGTCCCTTCAGGGTCATTACCATGAAATATATTTCACACTACTATGTCATAAATATGATTTCACACACACACACATACACACATACACACACATATATATATCGTATACGATTTAGTGAAGTCAACACAGACTGAGAGAAACGTTGGGATACCTGATGTATCGGACGGTCCGAGGAGACAGGTACCCTAAGAGGTCTATTCTTATGACCTCTCCCAACGGTACGGGAGGAGGTCCCCTAGAAGGACTGGATCCCTAACTTGACGTAGAGAATACAGAGGACGGAGTCGTCCTCCCAAGAAATGGGGATCACGGTAGACCCTTCGGGGTATACGTATCTATATATCTTATACATTTATAATTATATAATCTAAATATATGAATATGTTTTTAATGTATCCCTATGTGTATGAAGTCGTCACACATGTGAACTTTGAGTCTACCGTCTAAAATGTTTTTGACTAAAACTCAAGTAAAAGACTGGGTATCGACATGAGACCACGGTAAATCTAACATTCAACGACTATAGAACGGTCTAAAAGCGAGTGTCCGAAGTCTTCCTCTAGAAAACGTGGTGTAAACGTAACTAACCCTACAGTCTGTTCTTTCGTCTTTGAGTCTGGTCCTCAGGTCTCTAAGTTCTACATCGAAGTAGTAAAGTGACCGACACCGTAGAACCCCGTGCAAAGAATTAAAGGGACCTGCAGTGGCTGTGCACCCCGTCAGTGCAGGGAGTCTAGCACGCACTTTCATGATACCTTACACGGCACTCACTAGTGAGGCCGCTGTACATGACTCACCAGTGAGGTGTGACTGTAAATGAAGAGTGACGTCGGACCCTCCGTCCGTACGACTAGTTCCGCTCGACTTCCTTTGTCCCCGAACCTTTCCACCGTCGGACGGAAACTCCAATGTCCAGTCGTTCATCGTCTCGTTCCCCAGAGTGGCACGTCACACCGAGGTCTCGGACGGGAGACCTGGTCGCACCCGACGAGACCGACTCCGGTCCTGTGGGTCCTCCGAGAGTGTCCTCGTCAAGACCAACCGGTGTCAAGTAGGAGGAGAACTAAGGGTTCCCAACGAGACGAGATGCACGTCGGTGCAAGGAGGGGTCCGGATGGATCAGTCGGTCAACCAAGTAAGTAGTTTCTTACTTCAGAGAAACAGAAAAATAAATGATCTTATATTAACGAAATGTTACAATTAATTATAGGGTATGTTACCTCACTTAGTCGATATACATAGATTTATAGGGGAGGGAGGACTCGGAGGGTAGGTGGTAGGAACGGTAGGATGGGTAGACACAGTAGTGTCTCGTGACTCAACTCGAAGGACACGATACGTTGTACAAGGGTGATCGATGGATAAAACGTGTGTTATCACATATACAATAACAACAACAAGTGAGCGGGTCAACACAGGCTGAGAAACACTAGGGTACCTGATATCGCACGGTCCGACGGGAGAGAGAGTGGTAGAGGGTTTCAAACGGATTCAAGTACAGGTAACGTAGCCACTACGGTAGGTCGGTAGAGTAGGAGACTACGGGAGAAGAAGAGAGGAGGTAGAAAGTTTCGTAGACCCTGAAAAGGTCACTCAGTTGACAAACGTAGTCCACTGGTTTTATGACCTCGAAGTCGAAGTCGTAGTCAGAAAGGTTACTCATAAGTCCCAACTAAAGAAAATTCTAACTGACCAAACTAGAGGAACGTCAGGTTCCCTGAGAGCCCTCAGAAGAGGTCGTGGTGTCAACTTTCGTAGTTAAGAAACCACGAGACGGAATACCAGGTCAAGAGTCTTTGTATGTACTGGTGACCCTTCTGGTATCCGAACTGATATACCTGGAACTGATATACCTCTAGTACATATATACAGTTAGGATTAGAGGGTTAAACAGGGTAGGAGGGGAAAGGGGACACAGGTGTGCTGACAATTTAAGTACAGACGTAGAGATAAGGACGGGACGTTTGTCCAAGTAGACATGGTTTTTCTACATACATGGAACTGCAAGTGACGTCGTGTGTAATTTCGGTCCTGTACCTTCGTTCGATTAACAGGTAGTTGTCTACTTACCTATTTTTCTGCACCATGTATATGTATTATCCTACAATGAGTCGGTATTTTCCCTTACTTTAACCCAGTAAACAACACTACACCTACCTGGATCTCAGACAGTATATCTCTCTTCAGTCTTCCTCTTTTCGTTTATAGTATATGATTGCGTATAGATACCTTAGATCTTTTGACACGAAGAAAAAACCTAATGAAAGGAAATTCTTCCATTGACCTCATGTGTTATCTGTGTAATTAGGTTATGTTTTAAGTTTTCGCGTTTTCTTATCTGTCACTGTTAATTAAAAGGAAGGATAGGAACAGAGGGTCGATAGGCGAGAAAAGGTGATTCGATTGGTGGTAAAGACCGAAGGACATATAGTAAGGTCTTTATACGATATGTTATATATACATACGAAAAAACTTTCGTCTATATGATGCACATTATATGTTTAGTATGATAAAACGTTGGACTAAAAAAGGGATTTCTCATAAAAACTATTAGTCTGGTATATCTCGAGGGAAATAAGAATAAAAACAGACTTCTCAAGAGACGTTAAATAAATTAGTTAAAACTTGTCTATTTACCGATGATATACGGACTATAAATTGTTCCGATGTGACCTGTATGAAACGTATATAGTGAAGAATGTAAAGGTCTTGTATGAATCCTATTTAAGGATCTTCACCTTAACCACTCAGTTTCCCATACACGGAAAAATTGTAAATTAACTTTACCGATTTAACGAGAGGTATCCACAATATAGTTAAAGATGAAGGTGGATTTTACGTGCTCTAATTGTAAATAAAAGTGAAAATAACGATATGAGTTTGTTATATAATCTTTTTACAAAATAGAAACGGTAAACATTCTTTAGTATAGAGTGTGAAATTTAAATGTAAAGAGAATGACCCAAATCTAACTCTTAGAAAAGTACACAAAGTTCTTGGTTGACGTAAAGAAAATAACAAGAAAATGGATACTTATAAAATAAGTATAAGAATAAGTCAGAGTAAAAAGATTACTCAACCAAAGAAATAGAATACTTTAATGTCTTCACGAATAGATGCACTCTTTATTTGGGAAACAGATATTCGACGTTCATAAAAGACGGTCAAAAAAAATTAAACAAAAACACCACTGTAAACCAAACATTCATCCCAAATAAAAGAGTTAAGAAAAGTGAATATCGAAGACCCAAATGAAGTATGAATTTTTCATATTTTATTATAAGGTGAACGTCTTATAATTTTTTAGGAAATCGTGAAGACACAATATAAAGTTTCAAATAATAGAAACCTTCTCGTCTTAAATAGAACCTCCTAACAATTCTTAAGCCTAATTGGAAGAACAAAGCATCGACAGTGTTATTAAGGATAGTTGATTAGATAGGAAAGGGGTGACTAGACTTTACGGTTGAAATAATCCTCGTTCGAAGAATGTAATAAACTTGAGTAAAGAACTGAAAGACGAGTAGACTGATAGTTATTTGTTTATGTATCTGGTAAAATTAATGACATCGAGAGTGTGCGAAATGATACACCGTCTCTATCAACAGGAGTAATATATGGGGTAAAGGTCTTAAAACGACCGACAAGAAATTCTTGAATCTTAGTGGTTCACCATAAAAACAATCTGAAGACAATATAAGTATTTAATTGAATCTCTTTTGACTGTGAAAGTCCTACGACTTAGAAGGGTAGGTACCTGTAACATATGAAGACACTATGTTCAGAAATGGAGGGGGTGAGAAAACCACTTAAAGACATTGTGATTTTTGAAAAAAGTATGTCGGAAATGATGAAAATGAGGATCTCAATCGTTATATAAGGACAGACCGATTACAGTTGTGTTTATCCAGAATAAAGATTTGTGTGTACCATTACTTTTGATAATCGATGTCAAAACATGTTTTACAGTAAGTAAAAACAAAACCAAAACAAATACATGGGTCAAGAACTTTGGAATCGTTTGAGTTCTCAACTTTTGAAGTGATACTGGTATCGGTGCATTGTATGAACAAAAATTGAGGAAGATTCTTTATAAAAAGAGGATTTTACAAAATCGTACTTATGTCTTGAATGATCTAAAAATTTTTAGAAACGAAGTACAATCGAAGTGGAAGTTAAAACCCTCATGTATCTCAGATCGTCACAATGTAATGTATGATTGTCAAGAATAATTTGATTATGGGTGTCTGGAATGGAGGATTTAAGTAAGGTCGAACTTCTGTGAAGACTTCAGACGTGCGTCCTGTTAAGAAGGCGGCTTAGAATAGTTAATACGTCAGTAAAGAAGGGCGTGTGTTTATCAACACAACGGGACTTATTTTATTATTTCTTATTAACAATTTTATTTCTGATGATATAATTATATTTTATGATTATACATATTAGTCTATTACTTTGTAGGAGAAAGGACGGAATTTTAGAGAAACAGTTATTTTCATCTTCTCTTTGTACTAGACGCTTATGATGTCCGTGTCCTTACCAGTCGACTTATGTCCACTCTGAAGTCCAACGTCTACTATTCGAATTTTGATACAAATGAAGGTTGTCCAAAGGTTTCTTTATTTCGACGTGACGGGTGACAAACTGAAATAACCGTACACAGGAAAGTCCTCTACCACGTGTAAAATAGGTCGGTAGTGGGTCGTGGTTTGATTTGTTTCCGGAACGAAGTCGAAAAAATTTTTCACATGAAATAACTTCATATCAACTAAATGTTACAACACAATCAAAATTCACATGTCGTTTCACTAAGTCGATATTTAGATATATGTAAGAAAAGTGTTAGAAAAGGTAATGCCAAATAGTGACCTATGACTTGTATCGAGAGACACGGTACGTCGTCTGGAACAACAAGTAGGAAGGATGTATATGATCAAATGTAGACGAGTAGGGTTTGAGGGTCGACGACGACGACAAATTCGACGAGACGGACGAGGGTAAATATGTAGAGTGAGGTTACCCTTCTGAAAGTTTAGTAACTTGATCTTTACATCTTGTTAAAGTAAAACGTTCAGTTTGACCGTGGTTTTATTAAGTCTACACCTTATACGAACCTCCCACCGTAGATGACCGTTTTACGATTTGACATGGGATCGAGATAATAAGTAAATGTATAGGTTTAATCGTATGGTATAAATGACTTGGAGGTGATCTCTAGTCGAGACAACCTCTGTCGTTACTTTTTCTGGTTTCAGAGGTAAGAACACTGGAAAATTACTCCCTTTCTCTCAGTTGTCTGTTTCATGAATCCCTGTTACCAGTTGACGACCTGTCATTGTCCACGAGTCCTCTTTCTTCCGTTCCCGTATCTTACGCCATCTCCACTCCTCCCACAACTGTAAAATCTTTCTTACTTCCCTTTTGAGGTGACCTTTCGTTGAAATTTTATTTCCAGACTTCGTTTCCTTCCACGATTGACACACCTGTAGAACCCCTCTTTTATGCCATCCCGTCTCTCTTTTCGTTTGCTCCCAACTGTCTCCGGACTCCCATGGACCGCACAAATTCCTTGTCGGTTCACACTTTCCACCTGTCCCAGTCACTTGTAATGGTCCCCTACTTCTTTTTCTCGATTGGAGTCATTCGGGTACATTCCGGAATAGTTAGTACCAGTTCTGCACCCGAGTCACTCTACCCTTTGGTGACCAAAGGTCCCGAAACTCTACTTCTCACTGCACTGAGTACCAATTATCCTGACGAGACCGGTGGCAGATTCTTTGGCTGACTTCACCTGTCTCCTGTCCCAGTCTCCCTTACCCACCGTCCGACAGGGATATGAAGTCCCCTGCTACTACCCCCTCGTCGCTACTCTTCACCAGTCCAGGTTCCATGTGAACCTTCCGTCTCGACGATCTTAGACGACTCTCTAGACTCTTGTTCCCGTAGACTTCTTCGTAATTCTGAGAACCCGACTTGTTTGTCTTTTTACCTTGACGACATTTAAGGTTACTCCGTCTGTTAATTCTCGGTACCGAATCCCCCTTGATGAGACCGAACCAGAACCTGTACGATTCGAACTCTGGGGACTCTCCATACAGTCACCTTCATACCCCGCCCCATCCCCTGTCACTCTATGTCTCTGGACCTCGAGTCCTCGTCAGACCCGACGTCTACATTAGGCGAACACCAATAAT
This sequence comes from Capra ibex, assembly GCA_006410555.1. Taxonomy (NCBI): domain Eukaryota; kingdom Metazoa; phylum Chordata; class Mammalia; order Artiodactyla; family Bovidae; genus Capra; species Capra ibex. Next base: position 3,092,306 of record SJYO01001178.1, read on the forward strand.
AAAATTCGATACTCTGACCTACTCTAGTATACCTCTGACCTTTCCCTTCTCCACACCCTTGACTTAGTACCCAGAGACTTTTAGACATCTGATTCGTTTACCTTAGACTCACTACGAACATTTCGTCCTTTGTCCGAGGTTTTGGGTCGAAGTTGGGTCATGGTAGTGTAAGGGACCCAACTATTAATGATTCATTTAATGTCCTTCATGAGTTATCTATATTACACATAACGATTACCATAATTTTATTAAATTGGATCTCGAGTAAGAGCCATTGTAATACCATTTAAAATCATTACCGCTAGAGTTATTTTCTTGTCATTATCTTATCCCTTTAGATAGTTTCCCTTCTTTACTTTGAGGTAGTAATATTATTAGATTACTGAAGAAATTTTTTTACTTTCCGAGAGTCAGTGATATCCATCCACAGCTATTAATGTTTTTCCGTTAGTTGTGGGTGTCCTTTCTGATCTTGGCTAATCGTATTGTAAAGTGTTACGACGTGTTATAGAATTCTTCAATTTTTATTTTAAAATTCCGGATAATACCGTGATAAAATAAACAGCATGTTGTTGGGATGCTGTATCCATTCCGTCAATAATGACGATAACAAGTGTTCTTCTTTGAGTATGATCTTGACTAGTCCACTGGAGGGGTTTTCCACCTTGGCCTTCGTCTTAAGCCTGTTACGACGACACAGAGTTCCAGTCTCAGAAAAGATTTACAACTAAAACTTTATATTAAATGACCGCCAGGTTGTCCTACGACTTACGAGAAACCTTTCTTATTCGTTTCCTTGTAATAAACTTACTCCGTATGAAATGAAATAGTAGGTCATAAAGGTGACCGTTAGTCGTAATACACGGAAAAAAGTACTACACTTTAATTTCTGTTTAAGTCTTTAAAGTAGAGATTACATGTGACTCAACTTATTTACAGTTACAGGTTTGTTTATTGATTTACGTTGAAACCAAAGTTAAGTTGTTAATAAATAACCCTTGGATAATACACACGTCCCGGTATTTGGTAAACGTAGTCCTCGACCCCACAAGATACCAGGGAAGGTAAAGACTCTTAGGTACTATTTTATAATGTTTCAGAGAATCGACATTCGTATGTTATTACGTATTCATTACCGGTGACAGGTTATTTGTGTGATAAAGACCCACAAGTTTTTGTCTGAAGATTCTCAATCCTAATATGATGTCCCTAAAGAAAAATTACTTGTAGAAAATTTTTAAGTACAATGACATTCTCGACGTCTTTTACAGGAAGGTATATGTGACTTAATAACATAGACCAAAGATGGTCAATCATCTTTGGTCTGTAACCAGTGTTAGTGGTCAAGTAGAGGGTAGGTTTGTCTTACCCTCTCAAATTTCCGGTCGACACCCCTACAGTATGATCAAAATAGACAGTAAATATAAAAATTTAGACATTTGTACTTTCTAGACTTAGTGTCGATGTGTTTATCCGTTATACATAGGACAGGTAATTAGATACTATTTTATTTGTTGGTTTTTTGGTGTTACTTTTACTCTCTTACGTAAATCTTCTGAATTTTTTGAAAACTAGTACAGAAAATGTTTGGTGACACGAGAGGACAATATTTTTATCGATTAGGTCATATTCAGTATTGGGTCCCAAAGTTTCCATTCATTAAAAGATGATGTTGCAATTGTACCCGGCCTGTCACCTCCGAAATTACTTTGAGTAAAATAAGCCGTCCACTACTCTAAGAACGAATGTCCTACACTTCAGGTCTCCACATAAAGTCTTTATACTTAGACTTCCAATATAGAAAAAAAAAATTAAAAATAAAAATGAAATAAAATGAAATGTTATAACATAACCAAATACAGAATTCCTCCATCCTTTCTTCATCGTCTGTGATGATGAAAGTTGACCTCCAAGAGACTCTACCGGAGATACGTTCAATTATCGAGATAAAATCAGTCTTATATATCGGTGTCCTTATTAGGATACCTATTTTTTACAATCACCATTTCCTTTGTTTCTAAAGAGTAAAGTGAATATACAGGAATATAAGGAATCTCCTCCTTAAAGTCAAAATCATCATCTTATCGAACTTAGTCTATTTGGAGGATATCTCCTGTTAATATTGACAGGTGTTTTCCCCTCTTTTTTCTAGACTTCCGTGACCCCTCGTTGGTTTTCGTTCGTCTTCGACCCTCTTCTGACTGACACCTTGTTTCTCTTGTGGTATCTGACGGAGTACCAACTTACCTAAAAGAAGGACTCCCAGAACCTGAGTACAGGAAGTCCCCTCCGACTTACCTTCGTTTCGTTTTAGGATTCAGGATCAACGGTCTCTTCCGTCTCTTGTCCGAAACCTAACAACATTTACACACGTGGGAACGAGTCAGCGAAGTCAGCACAGACTGACAAACACTGGATACCTGACATCGGACGGTCCGAGGGGACAGGTGCCCTAAGAGGTCCGTTCTTATGACCTCACCCAACGGTAAAGGAGGAGGTCCCTAGAAGGACTGGGTCCCTAGCTTGGGCGTAGAGGACGCAGAGGACTTAATGTCCGTCTGAGAAAGGACGACTCAGTGGTCCCTTCGGGGAAACCTTGAAATCCTTGTCGGTCTTTGACTGTTCCCGAACGGTCCACCGAGTCGCCACTTCTTAGACGAACGGTTCGTCCTCTGCACCCAAGCTAGGGACCCATCCCTTCTAGGAGACCTCTTCCTTTACCGTTGGGTGAGGTCATAAGAACGGACCCTTTAGGGTACCCGTCTCTTCGGACCAACCCGATGTCAGGTACCCCAACGTTTCTCAGTGTGTACTGGATGGTTGGTTTGGTGTTTTTAACTTCTTCCTATCTATCAGGTCTTTCCTCCCCTATAGTACTCCACACCTATATAATTGAGGAGAGTGTAAACGTCGACTGGAGACTTAACTCGTATTCTGAGGTTTCTCAGTTTCCCACTTTCTTAAATTACGAAATTTGTCAATTCGTCCCATAAAATCAATGATAGTTAGTGTTGCTCTTTCTTAAACTTAGAGTGATTTAATCTTCCTGAGTTAGAAAGGTAAAGGAAACCGAACGGTAAATTTAAGGTAAATTTAAAGGAGGAGGAATCTTCCTTTATTACATAGGGCCCTAATTCCGTAATTAAAATCCCAATTTCCATATTGTTTTGGTCTAGTAGGGACTTTTTAGCATGTCGTTTCCGGGGCATTCAAGTTTTACTAGACAGTCATTAAAGTGATGATCTTATTTTGTGTTATGAGAAGGCTCTTTGCATTGTCTTGGGCCTCAGAGGTTTTACATCATTAATGACCTTTTTACGTTTGGTCTCAGTTTTCTTTTGACTCAGTCATCTTTGTCTGAGTGTCTACTAAGTCTCACACTTTGATCGTCTATTCCTAAAAATTTAACTATAAAATCTGTTCAGTTCTTTTATACTTTTTTTCTTTTCTTTCTTTACCTTTGAGAGTCTTCTCTAAACCTGTGATATTTTTGTTTAACTTTAGTTTCTTGACATTTTATATGATAACTCCTGTGTTGTAAAACCCAACTTTAATTGTTATATAACCTGTGTTTTGAGTCACTTTAATTTCTTTGTCTTTATCTTAGTATTTTTAATTTCGTGTTTCTGTTTTCTTAATTTTCTATTTTCTTGTTCCATGAACACCGGATACACCACCGTAATTCATTAAATTGTATGAACATCATCCTCAGGGTTTTTCTTACCTCTCTTATCCAGTCTTTTATTATATATCTATAAAGGTTTAACTGATTTTGTTGTTAAAATAGTTTACGGGGTTCTCTATTTATGTTTCTTTTGGTGATTCCATGTTGTATCAATTTAACGACTTTTGTTTATATTTTTTTTTAAATTTCGTCGGTCTTGTTTCGTTTTTTGTTTGTTTGTTTGTTTTTTTTGGGGGTGTTAATGTCATACATTTCCTCTTATTTCCATTCTCATTTGTGACTAACAAATATTGTTAGTTCCGGTCTATTGTTGTATGTTAATAAAAGTTTAAGTCATCGTGGTCACTTTTGTAAGGAGTTTTACTTCCATTTTATTTCTGTAAAAACCTATTTGATTTCACTTCTCTTAACCGACTATTATTTAGTGTAATATTCTTTATTTTTTCTTTCAAGATACGATTTCCCTTTACTATAGTCTCTCTTTACACTTTAGACCTACATGTCTTTTCTTGATCTTTACTGTCTGTCGATTTAAAATCTCTTTAAAAGAAAGAAAAGAATTTAAGCTTTCAGTTTACAAATTTTGTTTCATTTACACATAATACCCTAAATATTTTATATATACTCATTTTATAGATTTTTGTATCGCATTTCATATCCCTTTCTATATTTACTTTAAAATGACGAGATTCAAAGAATGTAACATGAACTTTACCGTATTTAATAAGGCCCATCTGATACTATTCAATTCTCATGTAGAACATTAGGGAGTTCGTTACTAAAAGAACGAGACCCGTTCGTCGTAGTCGTAATGGATTATTAAATAGTCTTTGATTTTAGGTATTTGGGTTAAAGTCTGGACGATCAAGTCTTTAAAACCTCACCCTGGATCTTTAGAAACAAAATACATTGGGAATGACACTAAGACTACATATGATTACAAACTCTTTATGATGGTATTCGTCGGTCATCTTATTTTTGTGCTTCACATCAAATTCCCTGTTTTTTCTATACCGTATGATTTTTATGAGTTAGGTCTTTCCTGTCTTTTCTTCTTTGTCTCCTTGTTCATTTCCTCCTTTGCGTTTCTTTCGTTTGTGCTCCGATTCTCTCTCTTCAAGTTCATGTCTAAGTTCACGTCTTTGTCAATATGATTTGCATTTGCCAAATTTGTGAGGTCCATTTTCAGTTTCTGCCATCTGACTTCAAAGATTTTTTCTGTTATAAAGTCACACACAATACTACGTAAAATTTATCTTTCCATGTATATCCCACTTACAATTTTTTACCTTATATATATGTGTTACTTTTTACATTCGTATTCTTTCGACTACGCCGATGTAATTTCAGTCTGTTTCACCTGAAGTTCTCTTTTCGTGGTGTTTTCTATTTTTGATGGTGAGTGTCAATAGTTCGACCCTATATGCGTCGGGATTATAGTTGTGTGAATTGTTGTCTCCAAGTTTTAAGTAGTCCACTTCTGACAGTCCTAATTCCGTTTATTTCGAATCAGGTTTTAGTATCAACCTCTAAATTTTTGGGGAGAGAGTCGTTAACTATCTTATTGGTGATACATCTTTTAATCACTCCTATGTCCTCTAAAAGTTTGTAGAACCTAGTTAATTGTGTCCGTGTATTGACTTGTTATGTGTAGAAGAAAAGTTCATATGTACTTCATAAGTGACTCTGTCTGTATCAGACTCGATATTTTGTTTAAATTTTAAGACTTTCCTAACTTTAGTGCCTGTTATATAAACGACCGGTGTTTCCTTGAGTTAATCTTTAGTATGTTGTTTTACTATATATCTGTTCAGGGTATAAACTATTAATTCGTTGTATGAAGTCTTTTAATTACCCAGTTACTTCTTTAGTGTTCACTTTAATCGTTTCTAAAGTTTTACTTACTATTGTTTTTGTATTTTGAATAATTTATGTAAATTCGTCAGGAACATCTTAAAAATCGAAGTATATGAATCAGATCCTTTCCTCTTCCCAAATTTTAACTACTAACTTCTAAGATCGAATTTTTTGATCTTTTTCATTTTTGACTTTCGTTTAGTTTATCTTTCTCACTTTAATATCACATCTCTAGTTACTCTTTCTTTTTTCGTTCTCTCTTTTTATTCGGTTCGATTTTCAACCCAAAACCATGTCTAATTAATCCGTAGTCGTCTGTCCGACCCTTAAGACAGGGGACACATGGGTGGGACCCGGGGTCCGACTGCCCTTATCGGTGGTGTCACTCACGACTCTCAGCCCCGTCTCCTCGACACCTCAGACTGAATCCTTTGGGTGGCGAGGTCGGGTCTCCCCGTTGAGTGAGAAGTGACGAGTCTAAATCAGGTTGCTGGGGTGAGCTCGTGTTCCTTCTGATCTTGACATTAGAATGGAGAACAGTCTTGAGTTTCTCGATCTTTATTTACTCCTTGGAGTGACGTCTGATGGAGGTATTTCCCTCTACTCTTGTATTCTAAGTTAGAAGTATAATGAAGGAGAGTCTTCATAATTTGATGAATGTAATAACGAAAGACTCCCTGTCTAAAATTACCTACTTCCACTCCCGGGAAAGATATTTATCGATTTGAAAAGTTTTGTACTACCCTGGTCGTTGATTACATAAAAAATTCTTTCTTTAGTTGTGGAGACCGATAAAATTATTGCTTATATTGGGTCACTGGTGAGGTGGGATTCGGGGCTTTAGGTATAGGATAAAACAGTTACAGTCATGGGATTATTATACATATGTGTGAGTCCTTAGACATGGGGGGTTTTACCTTCCGTTTATTTAATTTCGAATCTTCCCTAGTAAAAAGGAGTATTTTTAAATCTCTTTCAAACCAGATCGATGGACCATCGTTCGTGACATTGTCTATGTGGTTTCCCCCCTTTTTACGTATAAAACTGTTGTACCTCTCTTTATTTTCAAATTTTATTTACCCTATACTAACTTTTTAAGGTTTTATAAGGAAATTTCATTTTGAAAATGTGTTTACCCGATTCGTAGGTAGGTATCCGTGATTCCGTGAGATCCTCTTTGTGGTACCTCATAACCAGATGTTTGATTAACTCTTTCATTTCTATACCATGTTTGTCATAGGACGAACTGTTTGTCTTGAAAATGCAAGTAAACCTTACAACATATATCTGTGTTTGGACGTCATTACTTATGAGTGTGTTCTGGATGACCGAATATTGCGTGACCAAATGTTTTCTGGGTATATTATGTGTTTAGTAAAGACAGGGTAGAGGTCGTAGTGTGGAAAGTGTATATTGTTAAATCTCCCGTTCAGATGTGTGTACTCTCAAATCTTTTTCTGGAGACTCCCGAACGTTCTTCCGTCGTCTTCTAAGACACTTTCCGTCTTTGTCGAATTTCGTCTCAGTCTTAGGGTTCGGTCTGTGTACACGGAAGAACCACAAGATTCAGAATTTATATAAAGGGCATTCCGAGTGTAAGGGGAGGTGACTGTAACCAATCCAACGGAATTTAATGTCGGTAACGCCTCAGTAAGTCTACATTTTTGTAGAACAAATTCCGAGATGATGTTTCGGTGTCAGTAGTTTTGTCATACCATGACCGTGTTTCTGTCTGTATATCTAGTTACCTTGTTTTATCTTTCGGGTCTCTATTTAGGTGTGTGTATACCTGTGGAATAGAAACTGTTTCCTCCGTTCTTATATGTTACCTCATTTCTGTTAGAGAAATTGTTCACCACGACCCTTTTGACCAGTTGGTGAACATTTTCTTACTTTGATCTAGTGAAAGATTGTGGCGTGTGTTTTTATTTGAGTTTTACCTAATTTCTAGATTTACATTCTGGTCTTTGATATTTTGAGGATCTCCTCTTGTATCCGTTTTGTGAGAGTCTGTATTTAGTGTCGTCCTAGGAGATACTAGGTGGAGGGTCTTAAGACCTTTATTTTCGTTTTTATTTGTTTACCCTAGATTAATTTTAATTTTCGAAGACGTGTTGTTTCCTTTTATATTCGTTCCACTTTTCTGTCGGAAGACTTACCCTCTTTTATTATCGTTTACTTCGTTGACTGTTTGTTGATTAGAGTTTTTATATGTTCGTTGAATACGTCGAGTTAAGGTCTTTTTATTTGCTGGGTTAGTTTTTTACCCGGTTTCTTGATTTATCTGTAAAGAGGTTTCTTCTGTATGCCTACCGATTGTTTGTGTACTTTTCTACGAGTTGTAGTGAGTAATAATCTCTTTACGTTTAGTTTTGGTGTTACTCCATGGTGAAGTGTGGTCAGTCTTACCGACGCTAGGTTTTTAGACGTTCGTTATTTACGACCTCTCCCACACCTCTTTTCCCTTGGGAGGATGTGACAACCACCCTTACGTTTGATCATGTCGGTGATACCTCTTGTCACACCTCTAAGGAATTTTTTAACGTTTATCTTGATGGAATACTGGGTCGTTAGGGTGAAGACCCGTATGTGTGGCTCCTTTGGTCTTAACTTTCTCTGTGTACATGGGGTTACAAGTAGCGTCGTGACAAATATTATCGGTCCTGTACCTTTGTTGGATCTACAGGTAGTCGTCTACTTACCTATTCTTTCGACACCATGTATATGTGTTACCTCATAATGAGTCGGCAATTTTTCTTAAGTAAACTTAGTCAAGACTACTCTACCTACTTTGACCTCGGCTAATATGTCTCACTTCATTCGGTCTTTCTTTTTGTGGTTATGTCATATGATTGTGTATATATACCTTAAATCTTTCTACCGTTACTGCTGGGACATACGTTCTGTCCTTTTTTCTGTGTCTACACATATTGCCTGAAAACCTGAGTCTCCCTCTCCCTCACCCACCCTACTAAACCCTCTTACCGTAAGATTGTACATATGATAGTACATTCTTAACTTAGTGGTCAGATACAGACTTCGTCCTATGTCGTACGAACCCCGACCACGTGCCCCTACTGGGTCTCTCTACAATACCCCTCCCTCCACCCTCCCCCCAAGTACAAACCCTTGCGTACATTCTTAATTTCTAAAATTTTAATTTTTTTATTTTTTTGTTTTGTTTGTTTATTTTCTTTGTTGAGACAGGTCGTCCCGAGTCCCTTGAAGTCAGTCAGTAGGTAGACAACATAGTCAAGTTCCATGGAGGACGGACTTCCTCACCAATGAAAATCCTCTTTTCCTTCGGTAAGAGCTTTTATCTTCCGACGCTTCCAATCTCATTTAAACCTGCCCCGTGGTCCTTCTAATCAATCACGTTATAATTAATGTCCCTTTGTTCATGAGTATAGTTTCCCCTTTATGAATGTCTGAATTTTTTTTGGTTTTAGGGTTTGTTTGGTTTCAACTCAATTTTTAATTTTTTTCATAGTTGAAGGGACAAGAAAGTTGATACTATGACGAAAATTAACATCTTATTAAGACGAAAAAAGTTGTTACTATGACGAAAATTGTAACGAATTTAAAATAAGAAATTTTTTAATAGTTTGGGTTATGTCACAGAAAATTTTGACAGTTAATGAAACTTTAGTTCTTTGTTTAAAAACAATATGAACCCGACTAGGGGATACTCTTTTATGTCTAACATATTGTATCCTTAGAACAGAGTTTCGTAGTTATTACGATCTTACCTTTTCCATCTTTGTACCTTCCGTCGTTCCTCTTCTGTGTCCCGCTTCCCTACTGAAACATTGGTCTATGTAGACCCATGGTTAGGGTGGAATCAGTTGTCCCTTGATGGTCGAAGAAACGGTTTTTGTCACCTTACCGAGACTTGGAGTCAAAGGACTAGATACTTTACCCGTGTCATTACGGATGAAATGTCCAACAACACGATTCGGTGAGTCAACACAGGCTGAGAAAACGTTGGGGTACCTGACATTGTCGGGTAATTCGAGGAGACAGGTACCTTAAGAGGTCCATCCTTATGACCTCATCCAACGGTAAAGGAGGAGATTCTCCACTAGAGGACTGGGTACCCAGTTTGGACGTGGAGAATGGAGACGTCGTGACCGTCCGTACAAGAGTTGGGGGTCGTGGTGGACCCTTCGGGATGGTCCGACAATTTCACTTTCACTTCAGCGAGTCACCACAGCCTGGGAAACGCTGGGGTACCCGACATCGGATGGTCCGAGGAGACAGGTACCTTAAAAGGTCCGTTCTCATGACCTCACCCAACGGTAAAGGAAGAGGTCTCCTAGAGGGACTGGGCCCCTAACTTGGACCCAGAGGGCTTAACGTCCGTCTACGAAATGGTAGACTCGGTGGTCTCTTCGGGACTGTTGATCCAATCTACCTAAGTTTAATTATATGTCTTTGTTCTTCCCGTTACGGACCGGACTCCATTCCTGAGTCTTATTTTTCCACTATAAATAGTAGGTGTAAGTAAACCAATCGAGTCAGAAAGTTTTTTTTTTACCATACCCTTTAAGGTTTCTTGTTTGTGTCAGTTTAGAATTAATTTATATTCATTCTTTTCTTAAAGGACAACCTTTGTTTATACTGGTGACTTAATCCTTCCAAAGATCTACTTTTCACAGGTGAACTCTGTCCTGTTTATGATGTGTCGAGACTAGAGTAGAAGTTCGGAATTGCAAAAGATTTTCGACCGTTCCCACACTCTTACCTCTTGATATAGGAAATTCCAGTCGTGTCCTGTTTTTCGACCTGAGAGACTCGACAGACGTTGAGTCGATTCTTAAAATCTCGTCACGAGGTTTGACATTCTCGACACATTCTATGACCTTTCAATATCGAGGGAACTAATAACTAGGAGTAGAGGGGACGGACAAAAGACAATACTGAATTATGGGTTTGAGTCATCCGTGTGTACAAGTCCCCGTCTACTTTCCACTTAGACCCGCTGACTTGAGGTAAAACGGACCATTCCTGTCGTTTATGAAGTCAAGTCGACGAGTCAGTACAGGCTGAGAAACGGTGGGGTACCTGACGTCGTGTGGGACAGGTAGTGGTTGAGGGCCTCAAATGGGTTTGAGTACAGGTGACTCAACTACTACGGTAGGTTGGTAGAGTAGGAGACAACAGAGGAGGAAGAGGACGGAAGTTAGAAAGGGTCGTAGTCCCAGAAAAGTTTACTCAGTCGCGAAGTGTAGTCCACCGGGTTCCTAACCTCAAAGTCGAAATAGTTGTCAGGAAGGTTACTTATGGGTCCTGACTAGAGGAAATCCTGCCTGACCAACCTAGAGTAACGTCAGGTTCCCTGAGAGTTCTCACAAGAGGTTGTGGTGTCAAGTTTTCGTAGTTAAGAAGACGTGAGTCGAAAGAAATATCAGGTTGAGAGTGTTGGTATGTACTGATTACCTTTTTGGTATAGGAACTGATCTGCCTGGAAACAACCGTTTCATTACAGAGACGAAAAATTATAAGGAAGGTTCCTCATTCGCAGAAAATTAAAGTACCGACGTCAGTGGTAAACGTCAATAAAACCTCGGGGGGGTTTTATTTCTGGGAACGTTTCTTGTTTTTCTCCAAGACCCTAACTAACTAAAATAACCTCATATCAACTAAGGGTTACAACAGAACCAAAGTCCATAGGTCGTTTTGCTAAGTCAATGTGTATGTATATAAATAAAAACTCTAAGAAAGGGAAACATCCAATAACGTTTTATGACCCATATCAAGGGACATGATATCTCATCCAGGAACAATCAATAGACGAAATATATATTATCACACATATACAATTAGGGTTTGAGGGGAAACCTCTGGTATTCAAACAAAAGATACAGACACTAAATTTTACTCAAGGGTCTGGTACTAAATTAAGGTAAGTCGTTTCTATCGATTTGGTTCTATTTTTCTTCGTTGTGTACCAGGTAAAGAAGGTTCTGGAATGAAAGATTTCCGACCCTTTTAAATTTACTAATTCTCCTTAGTATACCATGAGAACACTGAAATTTCCGTCTTTTCTAATATGGACTTACCCCTCTACTCCTTCCAAATATCTTCCTCTTGCGTAGACTGCATTCGGAACCTCTTACAACACCTACACTTTGTACCTTCTCCTGTCTGTAGTCCGTGGGGGTCGTTTCCCACTCGTGTCCCTTCCGTCTGTGTGTCGAGGTACAAGTCCCTCGTTCACCAGACCGCCCACCTGCGGGTCCTCCCGTCCCCAAGTCTCCTCCTCGGTCGCCGTAGATGCGTGCGGCCACTGCTCTCCTGCTGGGCCCCGACCGTCACGGGGAGCCCGAGGACTCGGGAGAGAACGGAAGACCCCAAGTCTGGGTGTGTTCGTGGATGGACACCTTATAGGGTGGGCTTGCGGGTTGTGGAATTCGAATTGTTGGGATGGTGAGTGTGTCGGGGGAAGGTCGGAGGAGTTTAGGCATAGGAAGTTCGAAGCTGGTCACCAGTGTTAGTCCTCGGCGGACCCAATGTGGGGCGAGGGACTCTAGGAGTGCTCTAGGGTGCTAGGAAGGGAGTTCGAAAGGAACTTAGGAGAGGTACAAGTGGTCCTGGAGGCGGGGAAAAGAGTCCGAGAAGACCAATTTGAAGACCTCAGACCTAAGAACGAATGATAAACATACTGGAGTCTGCTCACTGAGTTGGAAAGACGGGTAGTCAAAGGAGGAGACAATTTACCCTTCGTAGGTCCACAGATAGAGTACTCAAAGGGGGCTTCTACTCATGGGGTGTGCACCGTGACCCTTGACAGTGTCCGGAGGTCATTCCCGCGGTACTGACCACCATCGACAAGTCAAGTCAAGTCAGTGAGTCAGCACAGGCTGAGAAACGCTGGGGTACTTGACGTCGTGCGGTCCGGAGGGACAGGGAGTGGTTGAGGGCCTCAAGTGGGTTTGAGTACAGGTAGTTCAGTCACTACGGTAGGTCGGTGGAGTAGGAGTCAGCAGGGGGAGAGGAGGACGGGGGTTAGGGAGGGTCGTAGTCTCAAAAAAGGTTACTCAGTTGAGAAGCGTAGTCCACCGGTTTCATAACCTCAAAGTCGAAGTCGTAGTCAGGAAGGTCACTTGTGGGTCCTGACCAGAGGAAACCCTACCTGACCAACCTAGAGGAACGTCAGGTTCCCTGAGAGTTCTCAGAAGAGGTTTTGGTGTCAAGTTTTGGTAGTTAAGAAGACGCGAGTCGAAAGGAATATCAGGGGAGTGTAGGTATGTGCTGGTGACCTTTGTGGTATCGGAACTGAACTACCTGGAAACAACCGTTTCACTACAGAGACGAAACTTACATGACAGGTCCAACCAGTGTCAACAATAGTGACCTGATAACGATAACAGTGCCCAATGACGACAGAAGTAGGTAATAAGGTATAATAGAAGTAATAGAGTTCCCTGATCACTACTCAGATGGACGGAGATGATAAAGGGGTAAAGATTTAGTTTCTTCAGAATCGGAAGTTTTCGAAAGATTTTTTTTTTATTATTAAGAATGCGTCTGGAGTTAAACACTTTTGGTCTTTTCTTCTCGATGAGACCAACTTTACTTACGGTCCCTCCGAGGGACCACGACGGGAGGTGAAACATGGGTCGTCACTAGGTCCTCCATGGGGGACCTGGGGGTCCAGAGGAGATTCGTCGGTGAGCCCCGGTACTCGGGTCAGACCTGTCACTCGGAAGACTTAGTGTTTAGACTAATCGAGTAGGGAGACTAATTTCCGGAAGAACCCGGGAAGTGATGAATTTGAGAATTCAGGTTTGAGAATGTATAAGTTTCACTGTGACTCGGAGACCTCGAGCCTCTCCCCTCTCTCCATCCCTCCGTCCCGAGTTCCTACACGACTCGTTTTGACTGACGGTAAACCCCTGTACGTTCGGAGTCCCCGTAGACTATGTCATTGTGACCCAGCAATAGAAGTGACCACAGAAATGATAACCACAAAATGATAATAATAACCCTAATTACTGTTACATAAAACTCCGAATTCTTTCACCTTTTTCAGTCTTCTACCCAGTGACAAATATAGACATAAGGTGAAGTATACATGTCTGTACATCCAGTCAGGACGTAGTGTTCGTGGTAGGAATCTCTCCAGGATTCCGACGTCCGTAGGATTCCGCCCGACTGGGTCCGCCTGCACGTCGGGATCAAACCCTGTCGTGGACACTTAGCAGCACGGCGAGGGTCGAGAAAGACTGGAATCCTTCCTCAGGAGAAAAACGAGAAGAGACCGAAGTGATTAGAGTATAAATCGTGGTAGATACGCATGCGTGTGGAGAAAGTGTAGGGATCGTTACAAGACACGGAGATTGGTGGAGTAGATCCTTTATGAGGTAGAGGAAAAGAAGGTGCACCCTCGATGTGTTCCGACTATTAGTTCTGACAGGGGAAAGTGGTTCATTTTATGACTTCAAGAGTCCAGTCTAATCTATACCTTTCTTGGCACAAGGTCTTCGAACTTTTTGTTGTTTTATGAAAACCACCACCACCACAAATCAGCGAGTCACCACAGGTTGAGAAATACCGGGGTACCTGACATCGGGACGATCCGAGGAGGTACCCTAAGAGGTCCGTTCTTATAGTACCAACGGTACGGGAGGAGGTCCCCTAGAAGGGTTGGGTCCCTAGTTTCGGTGCAGAGGACGAACCGTCCGTCTAAGAACTGGTGACTCGGTGGTCGTTTCGGGTGCTTATGGAAAATCTTAGAAATTTCTTTCTCCGTGCCTCTTCCACCAACTTGATTTAGAATCCTCGTCCGTAACGTGGTCCGTCTCTTATTTTCACTAAAAGTTGACTTGTCCTACGGGGTTTAAAGTGTAGAACTTTTTGTTTTACTGAAGAGTAGTGTGACTTATAACGATAGACCGGGACGGATCGTACGGTCCAGGAGAGGGTAGGAGGGTCTTTTCGGTACGGACCCCTAATCCTACCGGAGACGGGGGCGGGGGCCGGGTGACAAAGGAAGGTCCGTCTCCGTCGAGACACCCTCGGTGTGGATCCCGGGACGAGACAGACGGAATGAGAGAGACGGAACTGATCACGCGGACTCTTCCAGACTGAACGGACGAAGTCGTGGTAAGAGGAGTAGACCCTCCTGAGGGAGGCCCTCGTCCGTGACGGAGATTAGGACCCCCGGGACGGTACTGGGTCACGACGGCGAACAGGGACGTAGGTTTAGACCCTGTGTCCGTCCTCCCGGGAGGGAGCCAAAAGCATAAAGAGGGCGAGAATGGTAATTCGGTATAGGAAGTTCAATAAATGGTTTGTTGTTTTTTTCAAAGATAAAAGGGAAGGTGGGTGGTGAAGAAAGTAAAAACCAAACGAGTCTTAGGTCCACCCTTTTTACGTCCCGATAAAGCGTGCAGGGAAACTCTACTGTTTTCTTGGGGTCTCTCTCCGAGACTCTGGGTCTAGAGTTGGTGTCCCTGTCTATGGGCCCCGGAGGGTCCACGTTTAAGACGCGGGTCCTAAGGTACCCGGGGAGACGGGTGGAGGACCCTTCGGACGAAGTCCTAGAGACGGGGAGGGTCTAGGTGTCGAAGAATTTTCCGTCCGTTGGGCCACCTACGCTAGCGACGCCCTTAGGTGTAGAATCCTACGTTTAAGAACTACTGTCAATTCCGTCTAAAATTTGGAAAAAGACAACAAAAACAAAGGGAAATTTTTTTTTTTTTGACAGTTGATGTAAAGTGGTGTCTTAGAACAAAAGGAAATTTTGGATAAAAGTACGAATGACACGATGCACTTTACATTAAAAGAAAAAGTGTGGAACTTCGATGGTGTCTTAAATTGATTCTCCCTGTCATTGTACTTTATCAAATTATAAATAGTCAGAGACTTACTTTATCACGAGTTATTGAAACAATATGCGGGCTTCGGCACTCGTTTGGACTACCAAAACAACAACGATAAAGAGTTTTGTATTCTTGTATTCGTAAAATTACCGTTTGGTTTGAAAATTCCTTAGGAAAAGTGACTTGATGGGGACTACCTACGAAAACTTATTAGTCTAGAACTTTACCGTTGGGTGAGGTCACAAGACCGGACCTCTTAGGGCCCCTGCCCCCTCGGACCACCAGATACCCTAGCGTGTCTCAGTCTGTGTTGACTTCACTGAATCGTCGTCGAATACGAAAAGGTTTGTAAAGTACGTAAAAGTCGGAGTCTTTCCGTGAAACTGGTTTAAGGAAAAATTTACTTGAAGAACGAATTTAGAGGAAAAGTGTAAATCTTCAGTCTTTCTCTTTTTGTTTATAACATAGAATTTCGTATATACACCTGAGATCTTTCTACCATGACTACTTCGATAAAGTCCCGTCGTTACCTCTACGTCTGTATCTCTTGTCTGATACCTGTTCCCGCCCCCCTCCTTCCTCTCCCACTCTGTTTACCTCTCTCGTCGTACCTTCGTATAGGCGAGGGTATACATAAACGACCTACTGAGTCCCTTGAGATTGACCCCGAGACACTATTGGACCTCCCCACCCTTTCCCACCTCCTTCCGAGTTCTCCCTCCCCTGGATACGTGTGGATACCGACTAAGTATGACTACATATCGTCTTTAGCTATGACATTTCGTTAATAGGAAGTTCATTTTTGCTGTTAATTTTTTTGGAGGAAAAGTGCAAGTCTCCAGGTAAACAGCAGGTCGACCTCCTGAAGAAAAAGAAGTTTCGTCAGCTGTTGACGGGTCGTTGTCGTCGGACACAAACGTCAGTGATAAAACCCGATGTAGTGTACTGTGAATGTATTGGAACAAATTGACGAGAACTTGACCAACCTTGTTGGACCCTTTGTCTAATCCCGTCAGGGTCGTTTAAGGGCGTCTCGTCTAAGACTACCCACTCAAGAGTAGGGGGGGTCGGGGTGGGGGTAGAATATTACAACGGACCACTCGGTCTCCCACAGGTTGTTCTTGACCAATGAGTAACAAGCTCGGTCGATTTTGTAAACTATTAATTGAAGGAGACGAGTCAACTTTGGTCAGACCAGACGGGTATTATTTGGTTACTTGTTACTAGGGGGTGACGACTCGAAATACTCCCTCGGACCTAATTGTCCGAAATTTTACGGTCTCTTCCCTTTTTTTGAGTGAACTCTTCATTCATGTCCAACGGAAACGGTGGAAATTTGCGTCTAGAAAACTTCGACACTAGACCCCTCAGATTCTAAAATTAAATCTTCAGTCTTACCTGAATATAAAAAAGGGACACCATAATATTCTCGCGAAGGGTACACCCAGTCGTGTTCTAAGGGCCTATTTGTGAAAAGAGTCACACTTTCTATAAAAAGTAATTTTTTTTTTGGTGTATAAATATATATATTTATATATGTATATATTTTGACGATTAATAGTACTAAATTTAAAATCCGGACGACGGATAAAGTCCTTTTCTATTTCTTTTATGACATGCTGTTTTCGGTTCACGATATACGAAAATTGGGACTCTTTGTACAATAATACTGCGCATTATTCTTTTCTGTTCGTTGAATGATGGTACCTTGTTCCTTGTAAACAAAAGTCCTCCGTACTGAACGTAGGATGTGTAAATTGTCATCCTTAAATTGGATCAACATAAACTGATGCGTTTTCGTAGACAATAGATCTATTTGATTATACGATAAGTCCCGTCACCCGTCCCTTGATTGTAAACAACTTAAGGCTAATACACTGTCCACGAAAGGGTTAGTATATTAAATTAGGTACTAAATTTGAGGACACCCCTCCTCCGGGACACTCTAACCAAGATAATAGAGGTAAAACAGTGATCTGTGTGTCTTTCCCGAGGGGACCAACGGGTCACCAATGCTTAGTCGGACGGTTACGTCCCCTGTGGTCAACTGGGGACCAGGCCCTTCTACGTTTTACGACACCCCACTGATTCGGACACGGGATCTCGGGTACGAGGTGTTGGTCTCTCTGGTGGCGTTACTCTTCGGGTGCCTGGTGTTGGTCGTCCATCGGGGGTGAACGACGTTGATCTCTTTCGGGTGTGCGTCGTCGTCGCTAGGTGGTGTCGGTCTTGATTTATTATTATTTATTTATTTTAAAATTTAGTGCACTGATCAAACCGACCCTAAGTATGAACCTTAAGAAAACAATGCCGTGAACGAGAAAGATACTGAAGTATGTATAATCTTCGAAGGAAATCTATAAATATGGATCTCCCAGTATGTCTTGTCTTTGTCCTAGAGACGTCACCTTTTGTGAATCCGACGGAACATTACGTATGCAGAATGTACCTTTGTAGTGATTGGTGAGACTGTCTACCTGTTGTGTGACGTACTTCTATCTACATGGACGTTCAGGTTCGGAGTCGACTTCCTACTGTTCGAATGTATGAATGACGTATGAGGTGGAGAAAAACGGACTAGGTTTGTATGGAGATTTGGGGTCTGAAGTTTCGTAGGTGCACGGGTCGGGACACCGTCACTTTTGAGGACATACGATCCAAAAAGCACTAGTCTAAAGTAAGTGAGACAACCGACTCTTATTCTTTCCGTCCCGTCCTACTACTTGGGTGAGGATTCTCACCCGCCGTCGGTACTTTACACTGTCTGTCGTGCTCTGTCTTAACTTCTTCTGATGACGAACAACCATAGAGATACAAGGTTCGAGGGTCCGACCCTTTCAATATACGAGAAGAATAAATTACAAAGACTATTGGAAGGATTGTCCATTATGATAGGAGGACAGGACCTGTTCCTTTATTCAATTCGTCGACAGAAGTCACGAAGTGTACCGGCCTCCACTAGGGTCCTAACTTTGGGTCCAGAATGTTCTTGGGCACGAGTAGACCGTCTAGCAGTCTTCGTTAGACCTTTAGAGTTGTACGTGTTTTTATAGACAAACGAAAGACTCTTTCGAAACATGAATATGTAATACTGAAACATGTACAGGAGTAAACTTATTTACCGAATTTTATTTTTTTAAAGGGTAAATCGCTTGTCGAATGAGGAAGTCAAGTCAAGTCAAGTCAGCGAGTGGTACAGACTGAGAAACGCTGGGGTACTTAGTGACGTGCGGTCCGGAGGGACAGGTAGTGGAATCAGGAATGAATGTCGGTTTGAAGTCCTGTCCCTTCGGACAATTGACATAATTGTCAAGGATTACATCACTACCCCAAACCTCAGTCTTTGTGCACCACTTTTAGGTCTGAGACAGTGAATGGTCGACACATTGTGGCTCGGTCGGTAAGTCGGAGCATAAAAGAGTAGGTATTTGCCTCTCCTTGTTTTGACTAGAGGGGCCCCTAATAGTTCTTATTTACACCACCGCATAAATTTTTCGGATCGTGGTACGGACTTGTTTCGAAGACCAGAAGGGGTTCCAGTACGGAAATCCCTACCTCTAGTCCTTCACCTCATGACGAGAACCTCGTCTGACGACCCAGGTCGACCAGAGGGGTTTGGGACTGACGTTCTGGGCCCCAATCGGTCGAAGTACCCAATTCGGAGGGGTAGACATTTTACCCCCGTCATTACTTCGGAGAGAGGAGGCCGACGTAAGTCGGGACAGGTGAGGTTTAGACTGAAACTCGTCGTTCCTAGGGGGATGAGATTTGGACCCTAGAGCCTCAATTCGGTGAAAAGAAGATTAATACGAACACGAAGTCCAAGCGAAAGACAAAGGACCCAAATACGGAGGAGGGCATACAAGGTGACAGACAAGACATCGGACGTTACATGGGGGTCGAGAATGTGTGAGTGTGAAGACGTCCCGAAGGGACCACCGACTCCACTATTTCTTAGACGGACGTTACGTTGGACCCAAGGTAGGGACCCAGTCCTACTAGGGGATCTCTTCCCTTACCGATGGGTGAGGTCATAAGAACGACCTCTTAGGGTCCCTGTCTCCTCGGACTACCCGATGTCGGGCACCCCAACGTTGCTCAACCTGTACTGAGTCACTGATTGTCAAAGTTTAGGGATATTGGGACCTAGGGAAATTTCAGGTCGACTTCTGACCCCGAGACTGTGAACGGAAAGAGTTCTCAGATGGACAGGGAATTACTAGGATTCTGGTGGTAGCTACAGAGCAGGTCTAGTGTCCCCGGAGACTCGAGACGGAGACCTGACACAAAGAGTGTCGTGGACACGGGTCCGGGGTAGTGACCGGACCCCACATCCGTACCAAAGTTTCGGGTCCTGAAAGGTCGAACGAGGTATACAGGAATCAATTAAAGTTTTCTATATACATGAAAGAGATTAAGAGTAGTGGTAAAGAGAATGTGTTTTCTCTATTCTGTATATATCTTTATGTGTTGTTGTAAATCAAATAGAAAAAAGAGAGAGTTTTTTGTTCTCGAGCAGTACTCCTTGCATGGTTTTGACAGTACTCCTTCTATGGTTTAACGAAATGAGTCAGTATTTCTCTCACATATCTAAGTGTTCGACTATCGGTAGTGACGTCAGTGGACATTTACTCTGTGTGTAAGTAGAATCATCGGATGCAGTGATCTTTGACAGTCGACTAAAAATCGAGTAGCTCTCTTGCATTTCTCCGGACCCTGCTAATAGAGATAGAGGTCCTGACAGACCCAGAAGGGGACTAGGAGGTCTTTAGGATGAAGGTCCAGAGGACTTCGAAGTCCAGGACCCAACTAGGACGAATTCCGTTCTTCAAAGATTGTAAAGACGGGAAGGGGTGAGGATGAAGGTTAGGTACTACGACGGGGGGACCCAAACGAGACTCGACGTGACCACATACACACACGTACGTACGATTCAACCAAGTCAACACAGGCTGAGAAACACTGGGACACCTGACGCCGGGAGGTCCGAGGAGACAGGTACCCTAGGAGGTCCGTTCTTGCGACCTCACCCAACGGTACGGGAGGCGGTCCCCAAAGGACTGGGTCCCTGACTTGGGTACAGAGAATACAAAGGACGTGACCGTCCGTCCAAGAAATGATAATCCCGGTACACCCTTCGTGACGACATATGACAAGAATTTCACCTCGTCCTGGGACACCCCAAGGACCTGTACCTTCGGAAAGACTGGGGAGAAAGAACAAACAACCCGTTTCTGAGGTCGGAGGTACTGGAAGGGACTTAAGGTTTCCTAAGTTTTTCAACGATTAGTCCCTTCCCTCCTCTCCGTCTCTGTCTTCTCCTCGTCGGATCTTTGTTATCACGTCGGAACCCCGTCCCAGAACCAAGGAGGAGTTCCCTATGTATATTGTTATGGAAAGTCAAGGCAGATCAGCGAGTAAGGACAGGCTGAGAACCGTTGGGGTACCGGACGTCGTTTGGTCCGGAGAGACAGGTAGTCGTTGAACACCTCAAATGAGTTTGAGTATAGGTAACTCAACCACTATGGTAGGTTGCTAGAGTATGAGACAGCAGGGGAAGAGGAGGGTGGAAGTTAGAAATGGTCGTAGTCCCAGGAAAGTCTACTCAGTCGAGAAACGTAGTCCACCAGTTTCATAATCTCAAAGTCTTAGTAGTAATCAGGAAGGTTACTTATAAGTCCTGACTAAAGGAAATCCTACCTGACCAACCTAGAGGAACGTCAGGTTCCCTGAGAGTTCTCAGAAGATGTTGGGGTGTCAAATTTTCATAGTTAACAAGTCGTGAGTCGAAAGAAATGTCAGATTGAGAGTATAGGTATGTACTGATGACCTTTTTGGTATCGACTGTTTCAGTCTACCTGGAAACGACCTTTTCATTACAGAGACGAAAAATTATATGACAGATCCAACCAGCATTGAAAAGAAGGTTCCTCGTTCGTAGACAATTAAAGTACCGAAGTCAGTGGTAGACGTCACTAAAACCTCAGGGGGTTTAATTTATGGAAATGTCTTGATATTGTTCTGCAGTTCATCCGGAATCCTTCGTAGTGATGTTTGTTTCGGTCACCTCCACTACCTTTAGGTTAACTTGATAAAGTTTAAGATTTTCTACTACCTTAATTTCACAACGTGAGTTATACAGTCGTTTTTGTTCTGGTCCTCGACTGACACCGAGTCTGGTACTTGAGGACTAACGGTTTAAGTCTGAATTTAACATCTTTCATCCCTTTGGTGATCTGGTAAGTGCATATTGGATTTAGTTTAGGGAATACTATCGTGTCATCTTCACTGTTTATCTAAGTTCCCTAGTCTAGACTATCTCATGGACTTCTTGTTGTCTGTCTCCTCCGTCACTAGTTCTGGTAAGGTTCTTTTTCTTTACGTTTTTCCGTTTTACTAACAGACCCCTCCGGAATGTTTATCGACTCTTTTCTTCTCTTCTCTTTCCGTTTCCTCTTTTCCTTTCTATATAGGTAAACTTACGTCTCAAGGGTTCTTATCGTTCCTCTTAATTCTTTCGGAAAGAGTCACTAGTTACGTTTCTTTATCGCCTTTTGTTGTCTTTTCCTTTCTGGTCTCTAGAGAAGTTCTTTTAGTCTCTATGGTTCCCTTGTAAAGTACGTTTCTACCCGAACTATTTCCTGTCTTTAACATGTCTGGATTGTCTTCGTCTTCTATAATTCTTCTCCACCGTTCTTATGTACCTTCTTGACATGTTTTTTCTTGAAGTACTGGGTCTATTGGTACTACCATACTAGTGAATGGATCTCGGTCTGTAGGACCTTACGTTTCAGTTCACCCGGAATCCTTCGTAGTGATGTTTGTTTTGATTACCTCTAGTACCTTAAGGTCATCTCGATAAAGTTTAGGATTTTCTACTACGACACTTTCACGACGTGAGTTATACGGTCGTTCAAACCTTTTGAGTCGTCACCGGTGTCCTGACCTTTTCCGGTCAAAAGTAAGGTTAGGGTTTCTTTCCGTTACGGCTTCCTACAAGTTTGACGATATGTTAAAAGTGAGTAGAGTGTGTGATCGTTTCATTACGAGTTTTAAGAGGTTCGGTCCGAAGTTGTCATGTACTTGACACTGAAGGTCTACAAGTTCGACCTAAATCTTTTCCGTCTCCTTAGCCTCTAGTTTAACGGTTGTAGGCAACCTAGTAGCTTTTTCGTTCTCTCAAGGTCTTTTTGTAGATGAAGACGAAATAACTGATGTGGTTTCCGAAACTGACACACCTAGTGTTGTTTGACACCTTTTAAGAAGTTCTCTACCCTTATGGTCTGATGGAACGGACGTAGGACTCTTTAGACATACGTCTAGTTCTTCGTTGTCACTCTTAACCTGTACCTTGTTGTCTGACCAAGTTTTAACCCTTGCTCATGCAGTTCCGACATATAACAGTGGGACGAATAAATTGAATATACGTCTCATGTAGTACACTTTACGGTCCGACCTACTTTGTGTTCGACCTTAGTTCTTACGACCTTCTTTATAGTTATTGGAGTCTATACGTCTACTGTGGTGGGAATACCGTCTTTCGTTTTTTCTTGAGTTCTCGGAGAGTGTGAGGAGATTTCACTTTCTCCTCTCACTTTTTCAACCGAATGTTGAGTCGTAAGTACCATAGGTCAGGGTAGTGAAGTACCGTTTATCTACCCCTTTGATACCTTTGTCACTCTCTGAAATAAAAACCCCCGAAGTTTTAGTGACCTCTATCACTGACGTCGGTACTTTAATTCTCTACGAACGAGGCCCCTTCTTTTCGATACTGGTTGGATCTGTCGTATAATTTTTCATCTCTGTAATGAAACGGTTGTTTCCAGACAGATCAGTTCCAATACCAAAAAGGTCATCAGTACATACTTACACTCTCAACCTGTTATTTCTTTCGATTCACGGCTTCTTAACTACGAAAATTAGAAACCCCAACCTCTTCTGAGAACTCTCAGGGAACCGGACGTTCCTCTAGGTTGGTCAATGAGCAGTTCCTTTAGTCAGGACTTATAAGTGACCTTCCTGACTACACCTTTGACTTTGAGGTTATAAAACCGGTGGACTACACTTCTTGACTGAGTGACCTTTTCTGGGACTACGATCCCTTCTAACTTCCACCCTCATCTTCCCTTGTTGTCTCCTACTCTACCAGCCTACCGTAGTGGCTGAGTTACCGCAACTCGAACTCACTCGAGGTCCTCGGACCGCACGACGGTAGGTATCCCAACGTTTCTCATCCTGTGCTGATTCACTGACGTGACGTGACTTGAGTGTCTTGATGTCGACGGTTGTTTACGGTCTACGATCGTAAGAAACAAGGTCTCTTCTAGTCTCAAACTATTGGAGTTCTTCGAATAGTCCTCTGGTGACGTCCGGTTTCCTCTCGTTCAGGACGTGTGCGGGAGTAGAATAATCGTTCGGATGGGAACTTGGTAACGATATTTTGAGAAGTGGTTCGGGAGGGTCCAACCCTGTGTGTCAAAACCTCGGTACTCGGATGACACAGGGGAAAACGGACCGTTTCGTTATTTGGATAAGAAAAGGTGTAGTGGGTTTTGGGACAGAAATTTTAAGTTAAGCCGAAGACTCGTATCTCCGACTCAAAAAAAAACCGTAGTAACAGAGTGACCTGTTCTCAAAGGCTCCGGAGTCAAAGGGACGACCCGGAGTACAGGATTCACTCGTACCGGAGAGACAAAGGGTAGGAGAAGAGGAGTCTCTTCCCAGACCATCAGTCAGATCTCCTACCAGGGAAAAAACGATAGTCTCTTACTTTCACCCGTGTCTCTGCTGACGAAACTCCCCCTACGGACTGATTAGGACTGAGAGAATTTTCTTAAAAGAGGACGTCACAAACCTGGGTTCGGGTCACGTAGCATCGTTCCATTAAACGCCCTGAAGGGACCACCAGGTCACCAATTCTAAGACGTGAAGGTTGTGTCCCCCGTACTCAAGTTAGGGACCAGTCCCTTCTAGGGTATACGGAACACCGGTTTTTTTTTTTTTTTTTTCCATTAAACGAAGGGGTGACCAGTCACAGGGACGCGTATGAGGATTACCCTCTCTTTCCCGATCCCAGAGTCCGTTCCAACTCGGAACCACCATCACGGGTAGATCGGTGAAGGGGACTCTAGACAGACAGCACCGACAACACGGGAATCACCAGGGGTAACGAATGAGGACATAGGATGTCCACCGAATTCGAGGTGTTTGGTGCCCATTTTGAGGCTGTGACAGTGACAGATGGACCTAAGAAGGAGAATTCGGGATGAGCCGGCGAGGCGTTAGAGGGTTCGTAGTGTAGTAGGTAGCAGGACCTGACTCGGACCCTTGACGTGTGGGGAGGTGAGAGTTGGAAAAGTTAGACAGGATTCTATACAATCTTCGCGTGCCAGTACGACGCTCCTACTTCTTTGGGATTCGATATTGTTCCCGTTTCGTTAGTACTACACCGAAACTTCGGAAATAATAGGTGTTCATGGTTTGTGAATACCACAATGATGCAAGTCTCAAAAGTATGTATTCAAGGAGACGCCATAGACACTGAGTGATGGTACGACCAATGCGACCAGGTCAATATCGGAAAGATGTGGGGAGGAGAAGAGACATTTCACGCCTGTACCGTAATCTACCTAAGGTATCAGAGACAGGGAGAGAGAGAGCCGAAGATACCAGGGTTTCTTGTTGACGACTCCCTTTCTATGTTACAGTCGTAACCTTACTTATCCGTCATCTGTCCCGATGCCCCAGTGTGGGACACCGGGCACATTTATGTCTGTCATCGACCGTTTCGGCTGATTCTCGTTTGACGATTTCTGTCCTCTCCCTCGACGTTAGTCGTAGGAATGGGGTGTTTTCTCAGAATCTTAACGTTTACTTAATTTTCTTAAGTTTTCGTCAGTGATACCGGAAACTACTCTTTCCGTCAGTTTCTATACCCTTCAATGAAAATAAAAACCTTTTATTGAAGATTCCTTTCATGAGGTCCTCTATTTTATTTTGGTTGTTCCAACATCTGTAAGCACATGTCTATAGATAAGTATGTATACAAAATTCATTGACGTTGTCCCAACTTTCAATTTTTCTGTAGTTTGAACTTCGTGACAAGAATTTTTTTTTTACGATTTGTGAAAATAATCAATAAGGTACTATTTTCTTTTGATGTCTTTACCTTCCAAGTGAGGGGAAAAGAAGGGACGAACGACTTCAGGATCTTAAAAATTCCTCCGATAAACAAATGCATAAATATATATGTAGATACACGAAATCAAAGAAAGAATATAATGTTAATGTTTTTAACTATTTTTCACAACTCTTCAGGTCGTCATGATAAAGTTCAATTTCTTTTTACTCTCTAACAATATGAACTACTCGACACCGAAACGACGTTCTTATAATTTCTTTTTCCTCGACACCAATTGTGGACTTTAGTTCAAGACACTCTCTTACACGGGGATTCTTAGTCCTACCACTATTTGTTTTATGTCGAACATCCGGTTTTTATCGGATCAAAAAGGGTCGAGACTTAAGGTAGACAGTTTTATTCCACCTACCGTAAGTGGTCTATGGTCGTCACGTTTACATCGACCTGACTAAGTTAGAAAACCCCCTGAACCAAAGTAATAGGTATTATTCTTAGTTGGTAGTAGTCAACCACTTCTTAGGTGAACGTTACGTCCTCTGGGACCAAACTAAGGATCCAAGCCCTTCTAGGCGACCTCTTCCCTGTCCGATGGGTGAGGTCATAAGGACCCGAAGGGACCACCGAGTCGACCCTTTCTTTGACGGACGTTACACCCTCTGTACCCAAGCTAGTGACCCAACCCTTCTAGGGGACCTCTGCCCTTGTCGATGGGTGAGGTCCTTAGACCGGACCTCTTAAAGTACCAGACATATACCCCAGTGTTTCTCAACCTGTGCTGACTCTCTGAAAGTGAAAGTAATTTTTTTTACCTTAAGTATAATTATATTTACAAATACGTTTCCTCTGAAACCGGTAATTATAGTCGAGTAAGAAAGAGGAAAAGATCTCTGATTCCAGTCTTGCGAAAGTGGGGGAAAGATATGTACTGACTGATTGGGAGTCGAAACGGACTTTGGAAGTGACTGGAACCTGTCTATATGGAGGAGAAAGATTTTGTGAGGGTGTGAAGTAAAGTTGGAGTCAAGTCAAGTCAGTGAGTCAGCACAGGCTGAGAAACGTTGGGGCACTTGGCGTCATGCGGTCCGAAGGGACAGGTAGTGGTTGAGGACCTCGAATGGGTTTGAGTACAGGTAACTCAGTCACTACGATAGGTCGGTAGAGTAGGAGACAACAGGGAAGGAGGAGGACGGGGGTTAGGGAGGGTCGTAGTCCCAGAAAAGGTTACTCAATCGAGGAGCGTAGTCCACCGGTTTCATAACCTCGAAGTCGAAGTCGTAGTCAGGGAGATTACTTGTAGGTCCTGACTAGAGGAAATCCTACCTGACCAACCTAGAGGAACGTCAGGTTCCCTGAGAGTTCTCAGAAGAGGTTGTGGTGTCAAGTTGTCGTAGTTAAGAAACCGTGAGTCGAAAGAAGTGTCAGGTTGAGAGTGTTGGTATGTACTGGTGACCTTTTTGGTATCGGAACTGATCTACCTGGAAACAACCGTTTCATTACGGAGACGAAAAATTATACAATAGCTCCAACCAGTATTGAAAGGAAGATTCGTCATTCGCAGAAAATTAAAGTACCGACGTTAGTGGTTGACGTCACTAAAACCTCGCGTCTTTTTATTTCAGACTGTGACAAAGGGTTGATAAAGGGTACTTCACTACCCTGGTCTACGGTACTAGAATCAAAAGACTTACAAGTCGAAATTGGGTTGAAAAAGTGAGAGGAGAAGGTGAAAGTAGTTCTCCGAAAAATTGGAGGTTCTGGGTCGATTAGCCGACTATTGATAATACTCAACCCGGGATGTCGTATAATGATAGAATTGCTTCGAAACGTTCTTGTAACATGTGACAATTTGAATGGAGGGTAAGGTACAACAAGAATAAAGAGACCGTTCAAGAATGATCGACAACAACGAAAGGGATGAATTTCCGACCCACAGACATGCAGTAAAGAAGTAGAGACACACACGAGTCAACACAGGTTGAAAAACCCTGGGGTACCCGACGTCGGACGGTCGGAGGAGGCAGGTACCCCTAAGAGGTCCGTTCTTAAGACCTCACCCAACGGTAAAGGAAGAGAACCCCTAGAAGGGTTGGGTCCCTAACTTGGACGCAGAGATAGTCGTCCGCCTAAGGAATGGTGGTCGTGGTGGAAAGAAGTATGGACATAGTTTTATGGAAGTTCCTCCCTCGCACGGAATACATAGTTCTATCCGGTCCCGGTCCCAAGGATCTTGTACACACACCTAGACACGAGTCGACGAGTCAGTATGAACTGAGAAACGTTCTGGTACCTGATATCGGACGGTCCGAGGAGACAGGTATTTCAAAAAGTCCGTTCTTATAACCTCACCCAACGGTAAAGAAGAAGGTTCCCTTGAAGGACTAGGTCCCTAACTTGGGTGTTAGGACATAGAGGACGTAACCGTCCATCTAAGAAATGGTGACTCAGTAGACCCTTCGGGGACGAATCATGTATTCGTTCACAATCAGTGAGTCAACATAGGCTGAGAAACACTGGGGTACCCGACGTCGGGTGGTCCGAGGAACCAGGTACTCTAAAAGGTCCGTTCCTATGACCGCACCCAACGGTGAAGGAAGAGGTCCCCTAGAAGGGTTGGGTCCTTAGCTTGGGTCCAGAGGACGCGACGTCCGTCTAGGAAATGGCTGACTCGATGTTCCCTTCGGATCATGTACCCCTCATAATTTATATGTACTGTCCTCAAATGTAGGAGCGGGAGAACTCCTCGCACACACCAAGAGAACAAATCGTTCCCCTAGTATGGACCCCGTCCTTACGGGGGAGAAGAGTCGATTACGTGGTTGGGACACGACACTTGACGACAAAGGAGGGTTTGGAACGTTGCGGGTCCGACCGTCTGACGACGACGATGACAATTGAGTGAAGTCAGCACAGGCTGAGACACACTGGGGTATCTGCCGTCGGGTGGTCCGAGGGGGCAGGGACCCTAAGAGATTCGTTCTTGTGACCTCACCCGACGGTAAAGAAAGAGGTTACATACCTTCACTTTTTACTTTCACTTCAGCGAGTCAGCACAGGCTGAGAACCGCTGGGGTACCTGACGTCGGATGGTCCGAGGAGACAGGTACCCTAAAAGTCAATTATAAATTTTGGGACGGGACCTCCTCAGTAATCAATAGCATAGTGGTATATTATTCCGATTATGTGTGTTCTTCTGTTCTTTTATAGACTTTGACTTCAAGTAAACTTACTTTACTTTTTTTTAAAAAAATTTCATGTAAAACTGATAAAAGTCACCAGACGTTGTTCTACTTTTTTTTTCTAAGAGTAAATTAGTTTCAAATTAGAATCCTATGTTTTACTAAAGACTATTTTGTCTTCATAAAAGATTAACGAACCAAAATCGGAGAGAGAGAAATATACGTGGATGACACACTGTCTACAATAGACATAGTTCGTGTGTTACCAACATTCCTTTTTATGGATGAGTGTCATGTGAATGCTAATTCCGTATTTTCCACGATACTTAGAGTATGGACAATCTTGCCGATAGTAGTTTTTCTAGTCTCTACTACTCCTCGTCTCTTTTCCCTTGGGAACACGAGAGAACTACCCTGACGTTAACCATGTCGGTGATACCTTTTGACACCTCAAAGGAGTTCTTTAATTTATCTTCATGCTGTGCTAATCGTTAAGGTGAAGGTCCATAAATATGTATCCTTTACTTTAGGGCTAGAACTTCTTTATAGACAGGAGGATACAAGTGACGTCGTAATCAGTGTTCGGTTCCATACCTTTGTTGGATTTGTGTTCCTTATAATAAGTCGGAATACTTTCTTCCTTTACGACGGTAAAAGTTGTTGTATATACTTGGGTCTCACGTAACATAGTGATACGGTGCTCTCTTGATAGTCTCTTTCTGTCAATAATGTACCATAGTGAATGTGTACCTTAATGTCTTTTTTATTTGAGTATCTATGTCTTTCATCTTACTATCACCGGTCCCCGATCCCCGATCCTTTTATCCCGCTCAGACCATTTTCTCATGTTTCCAAGTCAATATTCTACTTCCTCCGGATTCCTAAATTATATATCATACCACTGATATCTCCTCCCGTACCGTTGGGTGAGGTCACAAGAACGGACCTCTTAGGGGTACGTGTCTTCTCGGACCACCCGATGACAGGAACCCCAGCGTTTCTCGACCTGTACTGACTCGCTGATTCGTGTACTACTAATATCGACTATCCTGACATAACGTATTTACTTTAAACGACTCTCGTCTTGGATTCTTTTCTTTTTTTTAAGAGTGTTCCCATTCATAAGTTCCACTACGTCCGCAGTTAATTGAGTCACCACCCTCAAGAGAGTATTACATATGTAGGTTGTTTAGTAGTTCGACAAGTAAAATTTATTAAAATTTATATAATGTTTAAGTAAACAGTCGTCACGGAGTTACTTCGATTTTTTTTTACAATCCTCTAGTGTCTCCTCCTTCTTGCATTACTCTCCTCCTCCCCTATGTCGTCACACCCCCGTCTCTCCGAACTACTTCTCCAGTAAAAAATAGATCTGGAATCTCTTCTTTACGTCAAACGGGTCCGACTCTTCCCTCTCCCACTGCGAAAGAAAGTCTGTTCTAGTATATAGGGGTCTGACCCAGTGTCCCCGAAGCGGTGCCCGGGTGTCGTGTCCATGTTACGGGAGATGGGCCCTGCACCTTATTTAGTCATTTTATTGGCCTACCACTGTAAGTTACTGTAGTGCCCTAATTGAAATTGTAGTCATAGTATTTCTATAGGTGTTTTACACTCATATACCTCTGTTAGTATAACGGTTTAGGTTCCTTTTTTTGTCTTTAACAGTGACTGTACTAAGAATTCAGATTCCTTCAGTTTCCCTTCCACTCTGTGGTTTGGCGATTCGACTATCGCAAGGACCGTCCAGACCTCAATGTCCTATTGAACGACCTCTTAGTCAGAAGGTGAAATTATAAATGTCGTGAGACTTGACGTATACAAAGAGAGTATGCTTTAATTTCGACTCGGAATAATACTTCGTCGAGACTTCTGATACCAGAAAGCGTGCATGAGTTGGACATTCAGTTATGTTAGATTACGAATGTCTTCTATGCAAAGTCTGTCGGTAAGACGGATTTTTATGAGATTTAATAAATTTAACTTAAGCCTAATTTCTATTTTATTTTAGAAGAAGTTATCCCGTACGGTCCCAGAGTCTTAAAAAACGTTTACTCTAGAAACATTAGACTAAGACAAAGTGGGTCATTTTGGTATCTTACTTATACGATACTTCGGTGTCAGTGAGTGACACTTTATGAAGAGTTGAGTGAATCGGGAGAACAAGAACTTGAGAATCTTCCGTCTTCTTTTACCATGTTTACCGAGAGCAACTTCGACCTCAGGGTCCATGATGTAAGTTAACAACTTAACTTTCAAAACAAAGAATAACTTCTTTTATCTCTCGAAACCAGACAAATAAAATCTTTTACTATAGTCAAATCTCGACCTCTCTTTATCAAGTGAGGTCGGTTCCCGAATGGGTTCAGTGTCTCTATTGCTCTACACACACACACACACAGCGAGTCAGCACAGGTCGAGAAACACTGGGGTACCTGCCATCGGGCGGTCCGAGGAGACAGGTACCCTAAGACGTCCGTTCTTGTGACCTCACCCATTGGTAAGGGAAGAGGTCTCGTGGAAGGACTGGGTCCCTGACTTGAGTCCAGAGGGTGTGACGTCCATCTAAAAAATGGTAGACACGGTGGACCCTTTGGGTGCGACCTGAATGAACGAAAAATTTTTTTTTAGTTGAGTCGAAGGAGGTAACTAAATTGACGTAGTCAGAGTAAAATGAGTGGTCATTTTTTTTTTTTTTCTATCATTGCGATAGAAGTATCCCAACGTTACTATATTACGTTCGTATACGGATTCTACGATCTGAAATTTAGGTCTCTGGACTTAAACTTTAGTTTAAGTAGGCCAATGATCGATACACTGAACTTTGTTTAATGAAGTGAGGAATTCCCGATCAAAGAAATAGACATGTTGACATTTATATATTAGATGAAACTATGACGTTTCCTGTCCTTTCTTTTTTTCGTATAGATTCCACAGTTCAGATCGTGAATGGTAATTCAAACGTTTGTCGTATCGATAATTATACCTAATATTTCAACTCCGGTCTTGGTTGGTTCTAGAGGACCGAAGTCAAGTGGTTTAACGGACCCGACAAAAATAGGACGAGAAGAAAACTCTTCAATTTTTTTTTTTTTGATGGCACATTATGTTCGTACATGGGTGAAGGATGTTCAACTCGACAAAAAAGTTAGACTCTTTGTTTTATTTTGTTTTTGCAAAGGGTGTACTGTCAAATCCAGTTTTACTTACCTAAACCGAAGTACTGAGAAATCGTACAATCCACTGTTCACTTTTTAAGGGACATTGATTCCTTAGTTTCTGAGACGTTTCCCGAGGGATTTGGTGTAGATCCTTTCCACACCGGGTCGTTCAACGTTCCTCCGTCACCGACCCCCTACCGTCCGGAGCCGGTTCGTCTCTCGTCGACGATGTCGACGATGAGTTCCGTACGGTTGACGACCGTACACCCTTTGTCCCCACCACTACGGTCTGGTAGTGACGAAACTCTCTCCGTTCCATAGACCTAAAACGTACTTTAAAGGACTAAAAATTTACGACCGTTGATTGAGTTTTTTTTTAAATATATCCGGTTTAGTGTGGAGCCGTCCGACCTAAAGTCAGTGTAAGTTCCGTTCGGAACTTTCCTGTCCGTATAGGTCCACACCCCCGGTCCCGACGGACGTCGGAAATTGTTGGTCTACCCTCGAACCTCTCTCCTCACCTAAGAGACGATTTCGTGACGTCCCGTCGCCGGAAGACATGAACCTAAACATAAAAAGACCGCTTCTTAAGTCTCCTTTGGGACCTTTGACCATAATCCCATCTATTGTGTTTGGGACAAGTCGCATACTCTTCCCTTTTGTCCCATAGATGTTGTATCCGTGCAGGGGCTTAAAGCAATCGGATACAGGAACCCTAGGTGACGATATACGGAGACCACAAAGTTCCTCATAACCCTTTATGTAAGTTTAGTTTAGAGTCAAGAGACCTTTTGGTAAAGTCCAGTGATTCGACGTTTACAATAATTTACGGGAACTCGGCAAATAGGGACCTGACGACACACAACCACCACTGACACGAACCGTACGAAGACCTTCGACTCGGTCCGGAAGGAACACTCTGTCGTTTACGACATCTATTTGTTCTACCTCCTCCACCTCCATTAAATAATTGAGTCTAGTGTCGTGACAGTGTGCACTGGGTTCTATACGTAAACATTGGAGTCCTAGTTTCATCGATAACTTAGACAATAAGGAAGTTGGGTGAGACCATTCATTGTACCCCGAAGTTTTTGTGTTCTTGTAGTTCCGTTTTTCCGAAGGAGTGAGAGACAGGATAATCTATCTCCCATATACCGTGGGGTGAGGTCATGAGAACGGACCTTTTAGGGTACCTGCCTCCTCGGACCTTCCGACGTCAGGTACCCCAGCGACTCCCAGCCTGTGTTGACTCGCTGAAGTGAAAGTGAAACTACGTAACCTCTTCC
Organism: Capra ibex; assembly: GCA_006410555.1. Classification (NCBI taxonomy): domain Eukaryota; kingdom Metazoa; phylum Chordata; class Mammalia; order Artiodactyla; family Bovidae; genus Capra; species Capra ibex. The sequence continues at coordinate 3,125,436 of SJYO01001178.1, forward strand.
TTTACCGTTGGGTGAGGTCCCAAGAACGGACCTCTTAGGGTCCCTGTCCCATCGGACCACCCGACGGTAGATACCCCAGCGTGTCTCAGTCTGTGCTGACTTCACTGAATCGTCGTCGTCGTACTAATTGGGTTACCCGAGACTCGTGACGTTTCTAGATCTCCTCCCCACCTGTTCAGAAGACATTTCCCCGGTTTGACATTTGTGAAATCCGGAACGCCCCGCTTCGGTGACCTCATACTTTCGTGGATATTTCCTACATTTATTTAGGTTAAGTTAGTACATTTACTTACTTGTACTGACACCAACGTTCTTTTTAAAAACAAACACCTGTAGTTGCACACTTAAAGTACATAAGAATTACATAGTGTTTTATAAAAAGAAAATTAAGGGGCCAGGAAAGGTAAGAATCGAGTTTCTGGTATGTCCTGGGTAATCACTGGGTCTAGACCGGTGAGTAGATCTCCTTATTTTGTTTGTTCTCCTTTGCCGTAAAACACCAGTTAATGGCATTTAGTAAATTGATACTGCTGTTGGGAGACTTCGTGAGAGTAAGATAAAATGTATTTCTTACGATTCGGAACCGTGTCAGTTCCTTGAACGGATTCACATATCCCTGTGTTAAACTTGGGTTTGTGTGACCAACACCCGAGGTATGATGTACGACCCCGATGTATACGAGTGTCACCAAGAGTTGGGACCGACTCGTTGGAAGGACCTCTTAAAAGTTTTTGTGTCTATGGGTTTAAGGGGGTTACATAATTTAGTAACCTAAATTATCTTAGTGATCTGTACCCGCAGTCTGTAGAAGTAAAAAAAAAAAGAAAAAAATCAAAGGGTGATCATAAAGACCTTAATGTTTCTCCTAATGATAGACGGATCTGTGAACGAAACACCGTGGTTCATAATAGTTTGTACAAGAATGATTATTTCTCAAATACAGATCGCATAGAACTTACCTGTAGTGACGAAAAACCTAGACAATGAATTAAGTGTAAGTGTTAGTATCCGTTCACGAAATTTCCATGTCCGGTCCGAGTGTTCTTCGATTCACAATCTAAGAACACCCGGACCTCCGAAGAACGGTTTCTGGATAAACGACTTTTGATGATGGTGCCAACACCCCTACTCGGTTTCGACTGATTTTGACCCTACGGACTTCGTATAGTTCTCGTTTTTCGTCGTTATGCAGATCTTTTCCGTTATGTTTAGTGCATTCTTGCAATTTATTATGTAAAGTTGTCCTACTAGCATACCTGTGTATTTGTCTAGTGTCTATTTGCGAATAAACGTACTGTCGGTACCCAAGGGTTACCAGTCTTGAAGGAGAACCTGAGGCCCTTCATTAGTTCGGAGACCGAGTCGTTCTTTGTGTGGAATTCTTCGAGAACACTATAGGGACGATCTAAATTGGGTTACCTTTAGTGTTTTCTTTCGTCGGTCGAGTCCCTTATCTATGTATTTCGAAGGTTCTGTACGTGTTTTTAGGGAGTACCAGGTGTCTCAGGTTAGACCATGGTATGTGGAGTCTCTAAAAGTTGGACCCCAGTCCCGGTCAGTACAGAAGGACTTGATGGGAAATAGTCTCCAGTAAGTACGTTACCTGAAAACCGTTACGTGTGTTTACTGCACTGACAGAAATGACTTCGGGAGGACCCCGCCTAGGTGTGAGTATGACACTACCTCAAAGACGGAGGAAGGTAGAAAAGAAAGACTACTGAACACGACTATACCGCCGGTGACAGAGACAACTGTGGTCAGTCAGTGAGAAAGGATGATTGTTCAGAGACTGGGGTTTATATCCAAGTCCCGGAACCCTGGGTCTCATCAAAATTGAAAAAGTGGAAGAGTGACCCTAACACACTTTCACTTGCAACGAATCAGCACAGACTGAGAAACGCTAGGATACCTGACATATCAGGTACCCTAAGAGGTCCGGTCTTATGACCTCACCCATCGGAAAGGGAAGAGGTCCCCTAGAAGGGTTGGGTCCCTGACTTGAGTCCAGAGGGCGTAACGTCCTCCTAAGAAATGGTCGACTCGGTCTTCCCTTCGGACCCTAACACACGAGGGACGAATAGTTCATGAGTTCTTCGATTCTCGTTATTTGTCTCTTCTGTCTATACCTCTTATTGATGTATAGATTTCCCCGTCTGTCTAAGGTGCATATTACTCGACACCGAGAATATTACTTGTAGACAACGGTAGTCGTTCTTTGAAGTTGTTACCGTGGTGACTTGTCTTTCCTGTTACTTTTGGAGACTTTTACTCTCGTTTAGATGGCGTCGATGCACAAAACGGAACGACCCTCCCAAATGAGTCTATTCGTCAAAATGACAGAAGAAAACTAAAAATTCCCCATTTTCTGGGACTACGACTTTTTCTGACTTCCGTCCTCCTCTTCCCCTTCTGTATCCTACTCTACCAACCTACCGTAGTGGCTGAGCTACCTGTACTCAAACTCGTTCGAGACCCTCAACCACTATCTATGTCTTCGGACCACACGACGTCAGGTATCCCAGTGTCTCTTAACCTGTACTGACTCACTGACTTGACTTGGGACATTGAAGTCGTCTCACCATGTTTTCTTTTATAATGGTTATAAACTAGAATTGAAGAATTCCATGATCCTTGGGTTACACACTTAAACGATATTCAAATCCATGTTTTTGTTACCATTTACGACATACCGTTATTACGGATAATTATTACGGTAACTTTTTTACCTTTATTCTCTTCTACAATTACTATTCTCACGTACCTTAGTGACCTTTGACCAGAGAACTTTTGTTCTATTATAGAACTCTCACACCGAGTTTCTCTTAGAAGTCCGTTTTTTCTGTGTCATCATGTCAGGTAATCTGATTTCGTGTTAACCTGTCTTAGTGTCCTCTACAAGGGTAAGATCGCCTAGGTTTTCCAATGTCCTATATTAGTGTATGAAAGAGTATCCATTGTTCTCAAGTACAATCAGATGTCATCAAAAGGACAAAATAAAAGCAATTTTACAACCATATGAAGGGAACAGCATAAAAAGTTCATGTGTAAATTATGGTTGTCCAAAAAAGAGTGGGTAAAATTCGCATACTGAGTTTACAAATAATCAACTAACTATGTGAACTCGTTGGTAGTGGTGTTCGGGCAAAATCTTGTAAGGGTGGTGAGGTTTTTCCACAGGATACGAGTGAACGGAAAAGTATGACAAGTACCCCAAGAGTTCCGTTCTTATGACTTCACCGAACGGTAAGGGAAGAGACCACCTAGTACCTTTTTCGTTCTCTCAAGGTCTTTTTGTAGATAAAGACGAAATAATTGATACGGTTTCGGAAACTGACACACCTAGTGTTATTTGACACCTTTTAAGAAGTTCTCTACCCTTATGGTCTGGTGGACTGGACGGAGAACTCTTTAGACATACGTCCAGTCCTTCGTTGTCAATCTTGACCTGTACCTTGTTGTCTGACCAAGGTTTATCCTTTTCCTCCTGCAGTTCCGACATATAACAGTGGGTCGAATAAATTAAATATACGTCTCATGTAGTACTCTTTGCGACCTGACCTTCTTTGTGTTCGACCTTAGTTCTAACGGCCCTCTTTATNACTTCTCCTTGATTTTTCGGAGAACTACTTTCACTTTCTCCTCTCACTTTTTCAACCGAATTTCGAGTTGTAAGTCTTTTGCTTGTAGTACCGTAGACCAGGGTAGTGAAGTACCCTTTATCTACCCGTTTGTCACCTTTGTCACAGTCTGAAATAAAACCCCCCGAGGTTTTAGTGACGTCTACCACTGACGTCGGTACTTTAATTTTCTGCGAACGAGGAACCTTCTTTTCAATACTGGGTGGATCTGTCGTATAAGTTTTCGTCTCTGCAATGAAACGGCTCATTCCAGACAGATCAGTTCCGATACCGAAAAGGACACCAGTACATACCTACACTCTCAACCTGACACTTCTTCCGACTCGCGGCTTCTTAACTACGAAGACTTGACACTACAACCTCTTCTGAGAACTCTCAGGGAATCTGACGTTCCTCTAGGTTGGTCAGATAAGACTTCCTCTAGTTGGGACCCTAAAGAAACCTTCCTTACTACGATTTCGACTTTGAGGTCATGAAACCGGTGGAGTACGCTTCTCAACTGAGTGACCTTTTCTGAGACTGCGACCCTCCCTAACCCCCGTCCTCCTCTTCTCCTACTGGTTCCTACTCTACCGACCTACCGTAGTGACTGAGCTACCTGCACTCAGACTCACTTGAGGCCCTCTACCACTACCTGTCCCTCCGGACCACACGACGCTAAGTACCCCAGCGTTTCTCAGCCTGTGCTGACTCGCTGACTTGACTTGACTTGACTACGAGTGAACGTCAATTAAGAGTAGAGACGATGGGAGTATTTAGCGATTAGACAAAAGGCAGAGAAATCTTGACAGATTTCGTTCATATTACCTTAGTATATTATCTACCAGAAAACAAAAACCACCAAAAATGAATCGTGTGAAAACTCCAAGTAGACACAAGGTCGTACGTTCTCTTCAATTAAAGGAAAACAACGAATTCTCATAAGGTAATATACCTATATAGGGTGTCACACAAGGAAGTGACTGACCCACCAAAGATGTGACCTCCCAAAGATATAATGACGCCATGACTTCTTACGAGTATACTTGTAAACATATATTTTGACACACCCGTATTTTAAAGTAAAAAGAATCTGTCTTTTAATCCCTCATCTTTAACCCCCAAGAAAATTCCATTCCAAGACAAATAAAAAGAAAAAATTCTTTGACCGTTTAACAAAAAGTTTGTGGTAAAATATAAAGATGATGGTTGTATACTGGTCCAAGATCAAAAATATGTAGGAGTGATTTGAATTATATAGTAGACAAAGTAAAATGTGAAAATAATATCGGTAAGATCGTACACACTTCACTTGAGAGTGCTAAGGAACTACTAATTACTACAACTTGTGGAGAGGTACCTTAACAATTGGTAGGTACACAGAAGCAATTACATATAGGTAAGGTTTAAAAACAAGTAAATTTTTTTTTCGATAAACAGTAGAATATTTGTTGATCCCCATCAACAAGATTCACCCCAAGATCCAAGGTTCATAAGAGTATTGATATGACTCTGTAATAAACGGAAAGCGTAAAAGTAAGAAAATACTAATACGTTACTTCAAAAAATCTCTGAACTTTATGGATGTTAATATTCCAAGGGTTTATGACAAGGAAAAAAGTTGATATGTAGACCCATTCCGGTGTAACGGAGATATATGACGTTTCTTTTGTCACACCAGTAGGTCGACAGAAGATCATTTAGTCTGTCATCTCTAAATGTTTTTACGTTTAGTTACGGTAGGAAGAGCGAAAAAGGTCTTCAATAAAAACTATTTTATATATTAATTACAATTACACCTTACCCAAAATAACAATTTTCTTATAAAAACTTTACAGACAAAATTAAAGATTGTACTTTTGATATTTATCGACATTGAATGTATTTGCTTTCCAGAAGGTGTAAAAGTTCACATAGTTCCTTGAGACGTTGGTTCTGAACTCTTAGTGACTCCATATTTTTGGTAATTCACTTCCTGTATGACCTCACCCGACACTAAAATCGTTGAGGGTCTTTCGTAAAACCACTTTGGATAGCAGTTTCCTTTTAAAGGAGTACCTTAGGTCGTCCTCCACGTCGTCTGTTCTCTCCGTGTCGAGACCTCTCCCACTCACGACCCGCCCCCGACCACCATTCCAAGAGACGAGGCCGAGGAGTGGACCTGGTCCCACCCTCCCTACACCCCGACACCCGTCTCTCGTCACGTAACTACCTTTTGTGTGTCTCACCTGCGACCAATTAGGGTCCAAAAAATGTAAACGAAGAAATGAAGTCTAAGTTGATTGTAAAGACTTCCGAGGCTCCCAAAACGGTAATGTACGACTCCTCCTCTTATTTCTTCGACCGTTTGTCGTTTTATGTCTATTTCTGATAGACTTCCACTCGGGTTTAAAGACTACTCTAATGACAACTTCGGACAATTACACTACAACCAGGGTAGATGGAGGACCCTGTGACGACAGTCTTTGTCACCGACTCCTCAAACTTTCCATGTAACATTTGGATATAATAGTAAACTTAGATGGTTAGCATAAAAAAATTATGTAGACGATTTAGAGTTTGTTCGAAAGGGTTGTCACATCATTGTGATATGTCAGTATACTGTATCTACATGTTCAGAATCTCAATTCAGAAAGGGCTAGTGGCGTGAAATAGCAGTGTGTAGGAATTCAACCTTCCCCTAATAGGCACATTAACGACCAGTAGTATACAGTACTTCATAATATTCACTTTGTCATTTATCTACTATTTTTAACCTTCTCCTTTAATCTATTCGAAGAAGATTTGTTTAACTACTTTCAAATAGTAAAAAGGAGAAATAACTCTGATCCTTTTTTGGAGGTTATTGATGTCTAAATTCGAATTGCGTTTAGTATATAAATAATCCAACATTCCGGTCAAATTTTTATCATAATATTAGAATATGAGATTTTACCTTATTAATATCATTGGATTGAATGTCTAAACATACATACACTTGTACAAATACTCCTAATTTACTTAATTATATTATATATTTCTTGATCTTGGTACAAACCGTTAGTGATTCGAATGAACTGATAAGTTAGTGATTAATTCATCCGTTAGTCATTCACAAGTGATAATAGTAACAACAATAACTATGTTTTCTTTTGAGTGACTATGGTTTATCCTAAAAACAAATAAATTAGACTCCTTGTGACAGTAATATAACAGAACTTTACTTTGTTTTGCAGTAACCTTAATCCTGCATAGAATACTTCACGGTATTCTGTAGTAGATTTCACTGTCTAAAAGACAAGAAACATCAATTACTCGTTACTCCTCTCGTACTTGTTAACTTTGAGGGGTTATCTAAGAATAAAGAATCCTTCCACAGTCCACGATTCATGTGTCTTCGAACAACTAAATCAGTCACTTGGGTCTCGGGTGAAATCGGATGTTACAAATGGACTTTCTTTAAGTGAGACCAATGGGTTACGATGATTGTCGACCTGTTTAAGGATAATAGACTTGACGTGTCATCTTTCATTATACTGTGACATTTCGTCATGAGTTTATTTTTGAATTTTTTTATTTTATTCCTTAATTTTTCAGTGTTTTTCTGTTTTCTAGGATAATGGAAGTTATCGTCGAGACGAGAGAAAGAGATTTTTTCCCTGTTAACAAAATTTTTTAAAATTTATCAACTTTCTCTTCGTTACATGGACCATCCCATCTGAGACTACATAACTGGTGACTTTCTGACTTTAAAGGTCACGTGAAGAAAAGGTACTGTTTACCGTCGTAAATCCTTTAATTCTTTTGTATTGTTTCTCGTGATGTTAAATTTTTCGTCCTGTATGGGAGAATGGGAGACAAACTGACTCTCAGGAATTAAATTAAGTCTATTAAAATATCGAACGGTAAACTTTGTGAGTGATCCTTCTTCGTCTCTTCCATCTTTAAAACCATAAAGGAAACGGTGTTAAGTAATTTCACAAATGACTAGTACATGCCACACAGATGGTCGAAACACCTAGAATGCCCTTATGTTTCTATGAAGTCTGTCGTATAATGTGGAAACGTCAAGTATCTTATCTGACCGACACAGTGCTAGTGTCAGTAGTAAACCATGGGTGTCCCCTGACCAAGGTCCTGAGGGGAACCGTTTGTTTTAGGTGTCTCCGAGTTCAGGGAATATATTTCCCCCAAATGACATGGAGTTGTACACCCTCCTCTTCTTTTATTTTCACCCACCCGTCCTTCTTTTTTCGATATCCCCCATTTTTACATGCCATTTAAGTATACCCGTAGACCCATTTTCCCTTATTTTTATTCACTTGACCTTAAGAAATCTTTCTGAATTCTTTCGTAAAATTTTTCCCTCATCTTTGACTTATCGATCTCTTCGGGTTCCGTGGGACCAAGGTCGGGGTGAAAGATTGGACTAGCAGGTGAGGTGCGATGTGGTTCTGAGGGGCCTTCGTTACAAGGTCTCGACACGTAAGTCGACGATCGTCAGGAATGTGGGGGAACGTTAAAGATGACTAAGAGAACGGGGTCAGAGTTTACGTAAGGGTGAAGGAACGGAGATATTGAAGGAACGAAAATATTGAGAATAATAAGAGGTCCCGAGTCGAAATTCGGAGTATTCCTTCGGGGATGAGACCAGGAGTCATTTGGGACGGTACATCGACAATCACAGCAAAAGTGTGTAGACAAAATAAGAGGTGGATCTGGTATTCTGACGAACTCGTGTACCGGACACATAATACATTTAGACACATAAGGGGTATCACGAACCGTCCGAAAATTATTTATAGACCATCAACTAATTCCATCTTAGACCAAATCCTCGTTTCAGTCTGACAATGACTCGATGCTATTCGAGAATGACTTCCTTCCGAGTTTCGTTAGTCGTAACCTCTTTATGATCAACTCGTCACCAGGTGAATCAAACCCCTGTCCCACCTCAGACGGTTCCCTACCTCCTCTTTATGGACCTATTCACCTCCTCCCTCTCGTCTCTGTGACACTTCCTTCTTATCAATTCTGAACCTCTGACTAGAGTGTCCTTCTTGTTTTCGTTCTCCGTTTAGGTTTGCTGAAGTTCTAATATTTGGAACCACAGACCTTATTATTACCACAATAGTAATTGTCATTACACCTTCAACCTTTTTTTGACGGTGAAAACGTCCTCTCAAGTCTTCAATTTTAAAGGAGAATATATTCTACGAATTCGTAGAGAACTACTCTCACTTTCTCCTCTCACTTTTTCAACCGAATTTCGAGTTGTAAGTCTTTTACTTGTAGTACCGTAGACCAGGGTAGTGAAGTACCCTTTATCTACCCCTTTGTCGCCTTTGTCACAGTCTGAAATAAAAAGACCCGAGGTTTTAGTGACGTCTATCACTGACGTCGGTACTTTAATTTTCTGTAAATGAGGAACCTTCCTTTCAATACTGGTTGGATCTATCGTATAAGTTTTCGTCTCCACAATGAAGCGGTTGTTTCCAGACAGATCAGTTCCGATACCAAAAAGGTCACCAGTACATACCTACACTCTCAACCTGACACTTATTTCGACTCGTGGCTTCATAACTACGAAAACTTGACATCACAACCTCTTCTGAGAACTCTCAGGGAACCTGACGTTCCTCTGGGTTGGTCAGGTAAGATTTCCTCTAGTCAGGATCCACAAGAAACCTTCCTTACTACGATTTCGACTTTGAGGTCATGAAACCGGTGGAGAACGCTCCTCGACTGAGTGACCTTTTCTGAGACTACTACGCTCCCTAACCCCCGTCCTCCTTTTCCCCTGCTGTCTCCTAATCTACCGACCTACCGTAGTGCCTGAACTACCAAGTGAGTCTCAAACTCACCTGAGACCCTCAACTACTACCTGTCCCTCCGGACCACGCGACATTAAGTACCCCAGCGTTTCTCAGCCTGTGCTGACTCACTGACTTGACTTGATAGAAAGGTATTCTACAATACTTTATGGACTTACTTGAAAAACCAGTTGGGTTGCATATTCTATCCCTTCAGACCGCACGAAGTCAGGTACCCCAGTGTTTCTCAGCCTGTGCTGAATCACCGACTGTTGTTTACATATTCTATATATATTCTACGAATGTACATATCGAATACGAATATATATATATATAATCGTTGAATATATATAGCATTGGTAGACTCTTTATATCCGTATCCTTTTAAGAGATTCGTGTACTTGAATTTTTTTGTATTGACTCTTGACTTTGACCTCTCTCTTTATCAAAATATTTGTATGTGACTGACCTAAACGGTTTCCCTAATTCACTTTTTTCCCATTCTGGTGTCTCAGTCTTGGAGTTCAATCCACCCTTCTTATACATAACCTCTTACTTATCTTGAGGGGACCTTTTTTCACCTTCTTTTCCCTTGATCGTCTCTATCGGACTTTCTCGGATATGAGTTCTTCTTCATCCAATAGAACGTTAGTTATATTGCTTGACAACGTCAGTTCTTCAAACTGAACTGATATTCGGTCGGAGGGACCTACCGAGTCACCTACTCTTAAGTAGACGGCTACGTCCTCTATGTCCCAACTATGGACCAGACCCTTCTAGGGTACACCACACCTCCTGATTCGAGGACACGGTGTTGAAGACTCGGTTCTCCTCCGTGACGTTGCTCCTCGGTGTGTGACGTTGGTCCCTCCTCGGGCCGAGCGACGTTGGTATCCTTTCGTACGTGTCGTCGTTACTGAGACATAAATATAAGGTGTCGACCTCTTGTCAAGTTCGCAATAGTGTGAACTGTCTAAAGTTGTATAAGGTGTGAAGTTCGGTATTACACCGTACACCCTTTGATGAAGCCAACCCCTCCACTTGTTTTACCCAGTCAAGGGTTAAGACGGTAAATAAACTTTTGAGACTTCGAAGACCTTCATTGTTGAAGTTACAGGAGTAAATTTTTACCATCATTATAAATTTTCCTAACAATACTCCTCATTTTCTCTATTTCATTCACTCTCATGGACCGATTTCCTTCCTTTAAACAAATAAAGGGAGAGTAGACTCAGTTCAATGACAGTCTTTTTTTGTTTTGGTTTGGTTTGGAGGACCTCACCTCCAAGGTCGTAGAGTAAAGGTAAAATTAGTTTAAAAAGGAGGAGGACGACTTAGTTCCGTTTTGACTACTTGTTGCTCCTTGTGTAATGATCCTTAATTTATAATTCCTTAGTATTGAACTCATTCTTACAGTACATATTTTGACCTTGGAATTTAGAAGTGACCCTTCTGTTCTTTGATACTACTATATATCATACAACAACTGTTTTGTAGATAACTAAAAGAGAGGGTACTTCCCGAAGAGAAGATTCACCTTAGGTTAGAATTGGGTGATGGGGTCGACTGTGTTCTAAGATCTTTTAAGATAGTGGGTTATGTATCCCGAAACCACCTGTTGTCCTTTGCGTGACTCCGAACTGTTGGTTGTCTTTAGAAGACGACTTACTAGTTATTTGTTGTCATATATTTTTATGATGCACTCAAAGATCGTTTCGAACAAGTAGATGTATAATCTTTTACTCAATTACAAACGTTTATATTAAGTGATACTTTGTGTAGTTTAGTACGGAGTTTTTTGTCTATCTTTTTATATTTGAGGGAGTAGAGGTCTTGAAACAAAAGTTTTCAAATATGTATTATTAAAATACTTAAGACATCCTCAAAATTAAAAAAAGAGACGACTTTGACTGTGTTTATAAGTAAATCTTTTATAAGTAAGGGTAGTCGAGGATTACTTAATGTATATTAAACACTTATAATTTTGAACTGATTAAAACTTTATTAATCTCGAGAAGACTTTTCTCTTAAAGTTATAGTGAAGATATGATAATTGTCTAACTGAGTCAAGGTCTTTTTACGGTGACTGTATTGCACTTTTTGTAAGAATAATTGTTTTTAGTTGGAGGACTCCTTTATTTCACCTACGTTTCTTAAATTGTCGTCTGAGTAGACCGTCTAATATTTGGATTGTAAGAATATGAGAAGGAATTCGGCTTGAGTCTGTAGACCGTAAGATCAGATAATAAGTAACCCGGTAAAATGGAGAAAGTTTTTCCTACAAATACTGGATGATTATTTACACGATCGAAATATGTCTTCAAATGACTTCACTCTTGTAAAAGTCTACAAACGTTAGGTATTACGTTTTATCTAATTATTTTAAATCTATATTACAGAAATACGAAAGGATTCTATATAGATTAGTTTTTATTATATCTTATTTTAAAGGATGTCATAGATCGTGTCTTATCAATGACTTTCGAAATAGGTGTACTTATAATTGAATTCCAAGGTCAAAATATGTACGGTAAGAACGAATTCAATAGTAAGGAACGTTTAACGTGATTCTCGAATAAGTTGTAGTTCATAAAACGAGGTAAGACACGAAACCCAAATTGACTCGATTTTAACTGACAAGTCAAGTCAACGAGTCAGCACAGGCTGAGAAACGCTGAGGTACTTGGTGTCGTGCGGTCCGGAGGGACAGGTAGTGGTAGAGGGCCTCAAGTGAGTCTGAGTGCAGGTAACTCAGGCACTACGGTAGGTCGGTAGAGTAGAAGACAGCAGGGGAAGAGGAGGACGGGGGTTAGGGAGGGTCGTAGTCTTAGAAAAGGTTACTCAGTTGTGAAGCTCATGACCTCAAAGTCGAAGTCGTAGTAAGGAAGGTTTCTTTAGGGTCCCGACTAGAGGAAGTCTTACCTGACCAACCTAGAGGAACGTCAGGTTCCCTGAGAGTTCTCAGAAGAGGTTGTGGTGTCAAGTTTTCGTAGTTAAGAAGTCGCGAGTCGGAAGAAGTGTCAGGTTGAGAGTGTAGGTATGTACTGGTGTCCTTTTTGGTATCCGAACTGATCTACCTGGAATCAACCGGTTCATTACAGAGACGAAAACTTATACGATAGATCCAACCAATATTGAAAAGAAGGTTCCTCATTCGCAGAAAATTAAAGTACCGACGTCAGTGGTAGACGTCAGTTATTTAAACCCATTTTTTATATGTGGGTAGTTTAGTCTATGTCTTATAAAAGTAATAGGGTCTTTTAAGGAGACGCGGGAGAAGGTCGGTTAGGGGTGGATGGTGACCCGTCATTGTTAAGACTAAAGTTAGTGGTGTCAACCCAAAAACGAAAAAAACTTAAAGTATATTTACCTTGACGTGTCAGTTATAAGAAAACACAGACTGAAGGAGTTGTATGTAACAATTCTAAGTGGGTGTTACAACATATATAGTGATCGAGTAAGAAAAAGTGACGACTCATCATAAAGTAATGTACTTGTATGTGTCAGATAGTATAATACTTGTTTTTACGATACGTATAACTACATGTATAAACATACATATACACAGAAGTAACGAAATTTATTTATACCATCCGTATCCCATGTACACTTAAAATATCCTTAGATTTTGTGACGAAAGATTTAGTCAATATGATAAAATATAAGGGTGGTCGTTTATACTTTTCACTTTCACTTTCACAATGAACGAGTCAGTATAGGTTGAGAAACACTGGGGTACCTGACATCGGGTGGTTCGAGGAGAGGTACCTTAAGAGGTCCGTTCTTATGACCTCACCCAACGGTAAGGAAAGAGGTCCCCTAGAAGGACTGGGTCCCTAACTTGGGACCAGAGGACGTAACGTCCGTCTAAGAAATGGTAGAGTCAGTGTTCCCAAGGTCGATTATGTACAGGAACTACTATACACTACTACAAGTAGAAATAGTAGTTTAGAATATCCGCATTTTAGCACTGAACTCCAGAATTAAAAGTTAAACATAAAGAGACAATTACTACAATTGTAGAAAAGTACACAAATGACCGGTCGTAGAAACCACCCCACACACAAATCCAGAAAGACGATCATAAAAATTGAAAATTAAAATTTTACGAAAGTCTGAATATTTTTACAACTTTTATACGTCAACCGGGAGGTATGGGTGCCTGAGATGTAGATGTCTAAGTTGATCGGTATTTAGTTTTTATGAACCCCTTTTTAAAAAAAGTCTTTCACGGTTCTTTGGTTTTGAACTTAAAAGGTATACAAACGTTGATAAATGTATCATAAAGGTCACTTAAATGTTGACAAATATAACACAGCCCATAAACTTCATTAGATCTCTACTTAATTTCGTGTCTCCTCTTACATGTAGTCAAGTCAAGTCAGTGAGTCAGCACAAGTTGAGAAACGCTGGGGTACTTGGTGTCGTGCGGTCCGGAGAGACAGGTAGTGGTTGAGGACCTCAGGTGGATTTGGGTACAGGTAACTCAACCACTACGGTAGGTTGGTAGAATAGAAGACAGTAGGGGAAGAGGAGGACGGGAGTTAGAAAGAGTCGTAGTCCTAAAAAAGGTTACTCAGTCAAGAAGTGTAGTCCACCGGTTTCATAACCTCAAAGTCGAAGTTGTAATCAGGAAGGTTACTTGTGGGTCCTGACTAGAGGAAATCTTACCTGATCAATCTAGAGGAACGTCAGGTTCCCTGAGAGTTCTCAGAAGAGGTTGTGGTGTCAAGTTTGTGTAGTCAAGAAGCCACGAGTCGGAAGAAGTGTCAGGTTGAGAGTGTAGGTATGTATTGGTGTCCTTTTTGGTATCGGAACTGATCTGTCTGGAAACAACTGTTTCATTACGGTGACGAAAACTTATACGATAGATCCAACCAGTATTGAAAGGAAGGTTCCTCATTCGCAGAAAATTAAAGTACCGACGTTAGTGGTAGACGTCACTAAAACCTCGGGTCTTTTTATTTCAGACTGTGACAAAGGTGACAAAGGGGTAGATAAACGGTACTTCGCTACCCTGACCTACGGTCCTAGACATCTCCCAGGACCTTCGTCAGAGGACGTCTATGACTACCTGGTGACATAGGACGAAAAATATCGAAGTAGGTGATTAAATCGTAGAAATCGAACGTTATTAATAATGACGTCACAGTCGAAGGTCCACCGCGATCACCGTTTCTTGGGCGAACGGTTACGTCCTCTGTATTCTCTACACCCAAACTAGGGACCCAACCCTTCTAGGAAACCACCGCCCATACCGTGGACTGAGGTCATGAGAACGGACCTCCTAGGGGTACCTGTCTCCTCGGACCACCCGATCTCAGGTGCCCCGCGTTCCTCAGTCTGTGCTGACTCCGTTGAGTCGTCGTCGTTGTCGTCGTCGCAGCCGTCATTATCACCACTAAGAGATAAAGGGACAAAAGAAGATGTACTTAATTACCTTAAAATGACAGTTCTTCTTAATAAATAAAATGGAGTAAAGGTATATCATATATACCTGATACCTATAAAATGAATACGATACCCAATATTGGGTAATGATAGTCAGTAAAAAAGGAGTTCAACCATTATTAAACGGTGGCCCTCGAGGATGTTTAACCGAGAACACACAAAAACTGTACAAGGGTAGTGAAAAAAAAAAAGAACCTAGGGAAGTTTGACACCAAGACCTTTTCTAAGAATTCTCAGAGAACCTGTCATTCCTTTAGTTTGGTCCGTTAGGGTTTCCTTTGGTCAGGACTTATAAGTGACCTTCCTGACTACGACTTCGCGGTTATGAAACCGGTGGACTACGTTTCTCAACTGAGTAATCTTTTCCGGAACTACGACCCCTTTCTAACTTTCGTCCTCCTGTTCCCCTGTTGTTCCTACTCTACCAACCTGTTCGCTACCTGTTCTCAAATTCGTTCGAGGTCCTCTACCACTTCCTGTCCCTTCGGACCGCACGACGTCAGGTACCCCAACGTTTGTCAACCTGTACTGACTCGTTGACTTGTTGTTGTCGTAGTATAAAAAAATTTCTGAAGGAATGAAGAATCATCGAGTCGACCATTTCTTAGGACGACGTTACGCCGTCTGGACCCAAGCTAGGGACCCAACCCCTCTAGAGGACCTCTCCCCTTCCGATGGGTGAGGTCATGAAACCGGACCTTTTAAGGTACCCGACATATCAAGTGCCCCAGTGTTTCTCAGTCTGTCTGACTTACTGAAAGTGAAGTGAAGTGAATGAAGAATCACGGTGTTTCACAAGGTCCTAATAGAATACACGAAACTGGGGTCGGATTTAAGTTGGTAAGGAGGTTTCTAAGACTGGGAAAACACCCTCTTACCATAAATAATCTTAGTTCTAGACCTACCACACGAGTAACGATGACCACAGTAACGAAACCCGGAAGAGTCCTCTGTCTTGTTCTATCGTACATACACATATATTTTTTCTGTTTATATAGACATATTTCTAATTTTTAGTACTCAAGTATGATAAAAGACAAGGTCAGGTTGTCAGATCCCAAGTAGGGAATAAACGTTGGTGAAAGTAATTAAAGACCAAATAGGAAGGTCATGTTTATGCGTCTATGAAAATATAATTTAGAACATAAAAGTAAAAAGAGTTTATTTGTCGTAATGTATCTACGTGAAAACATGAGACGAAAAGGGTTAGTAGTTTTACAGGAGGTACAGTTAAGACTCTAGAAAGAGTAAGAAAGTACTTTGACATATTATAAGGTGACATAACTACTACATGGTACTGACTAAATCGATGAGATACATACCGCCTCTTCCGTTTCCGTTGGGTGAGGTCATGAGAACGGACCTTTTAGAGTACCTGTCTCCTCGGACCGTCCGACGTCAAGTACCCCAACGATTCTCAGCCTGTGTTGACTCGCTGAAGTGAAAGTGAAAAGTGCAAGTACGTAACCTCTTCCTTTACCGTTGGGCGAGGTCACAAGAATGGACCGCTTAGGGTCCCTGCCCCGTCGGACCACCCGACGGCAGATTATCCCAGCGTGTCTCAACCTGTGCTGACTTCGTTGAGTCGTCGTCGTCGACGGATACATTCCTGTACATCCAACAAAGGTTGTAAAACGATATTATACGTTTCAACGTTAATTAAAAAGGTAATTTTTTAAAAAAGAATTTTTACATGTATATAGAATATATTTGTTCGGGAGACAGTCTACATATTCTACATACAACATTTGTAAAAGAAGTTAGAGAATAAAGGAAACGTAAAAGAATTACCATAGAAAACTACTTGTCTCAAGTTTTAAAACTACTCCGGGGTAAAAAAATACTTTTCTGTCATTTCGTCCTCACAGACGTCTCAATGACTTTAGATTTATGGATAAAAATTTTTTACCCAGTCGATATGTGTAACATTTATACGTCGAATTCTTTGGAATATAAGTTCGGATATATTATTGTCGTAAGTCTCTTTGTCTTAGAAAGGTAACGTCAGTCTGACGACCGTCCTCTCTTTCCGTTCCTGTATCAGGTTTGGAGACGTATTGTGGTTATTTTCCCAACCGTTCGTGTCTTCTCTACTTGTTAACGTCACTCTCTAGACTCATGATTCTCTTTGTACACCAGGTCTGAGGTACTTTTGTCTGAGGACTGTTTCTCTGTTTCAGATCGGACTCTTAGGTGGAGAGTAACGACTTTCATCTGGTTTAATTCAATCTAATGTCGGGTCATATGTGCGGTCAAGACCCCGACCTCCCCTAGGGTTCTTGGACTAAGATTTCTTTCTTTACGATAGACCGGACACCGAGAGGACCGTCTTTCCCTATTCCGGACCAATCTCTGATGACTGCAAGAGGTGAGTATTTGCGCGCAACACTGTCCAGTGTCTGTGAGGATACGATGAGTCCAGAGGGGCAAGATGCTAGATGTCGTTTCTCCTTTCTGTGGTTTCCCTTTAGTGGTCCCACTGGGGACCGGTGTCCAGGGTTGACTTTGTCAGTCTTCTTGTTGATCTCTAATAATATGGTTCCCTTCATTCAGTTTTTCTCGTTCTATTTATGGTATGCTATAGTGAATAGACGCCTTACATTTTATGCGGTGTTTACTTGAATAGTTACTTTGTCTTAGTTCCTGTATGTCTTGTCCGACCACCCACGGTCCCCCTCCCACAACTCTCTGTCTACCTTACCTTCCAACCCCAATCGTCTACGTTTGAAATTATATGTCGTACCTATTTGATGCTCGAGGATGACTTGTCGTGTCCCTTGGCATAAGTTGTAGGACACTATTACCTTTTCTGATATATGTATATTAGTGAAACGATGTGTCGCTTTTACTTGTGTCGTGGTATTTAGTTGATCTGAAGTTACTTTTCTTCGCTTGTCTTCTTTCACCTGAAAAGGTATCCGACAAACTTAGACTTGTCTGGATCATCCCCAATGATGACAACGGGTGTCTCGGAGGGCGTAGAGGAAAGGGGAAGGATAGAGATTTATACGGGGGAAAGGTGGGGAAGGGTGTGTCTCTACATGTGGTTCTATAGGTGGAGGGTAGAGTCGGGGTCCTTTTAAGAATTAGGATGTCCAATATGGTTAAGGGTACAGCTCTTACTAAGTGGTCAACTCACACGTTGAGGTTCCGGTTTCCAAACGACTCCTGAAACCCTTTTTGTTTCGTCAGAATGAATAAAAGAATTACTCAAGATAGAGGGAAACATGTCCTTACTTTTCGTGTATCGAGGTCAACGAAGACCCCCATTTTATCCGTGATTCGTAGACGGACGTTACGTCTTCTGGGCCCAAGCTAGGGACCCAGCCCTTCTAGGGGGCCTCTTCCTTTACCGTTGGGTGAGGTCATAAGAACGGATCTCTTGGGGTACCTAGTTCCTCGGACCACCCGATGTCCGGTGCCCCAGCGTTTCTCAGTCTGTGCTCACTCGCTGAAGTGAAGGGAGCGAATCACCCCTCTTGCTTCCCTCCCACTATTGTACCTAGGACTAGAACAATGAGTGATAAGTGGTTAGGACTACGGAAGGAAAGAAGGTTTAAACGTTCTTACACTCGTTCATTATAAAACGTAATAGCTTCAGAGACACACAATCTAAAAACTTTTAATTAATGTCGGTTTTCGTAAGATTTATTATCTTATATGATGAATTATAGGTTATGAAAACGGAGTCAATTCCTGAAAGAGGGAAGTAAAGTGAATTCGAACGGACGAGGCAGGATTGGTGCGTCATCCGACCCTGTCGTCACTCGTGTTCAAGGTGTCCTTTTTACACTCTTATATTAATACGACATTCAGAATCAGGATTTAAGTTGTCTGGTCCACCAAGGATCCTAACATCATTGCAAATCGTTTTCGATTTCTTACTCTTTCTACCCGAGTCGCTTAAAAGTTGTAAATTTATAGTCAATGACTTTTATTCGAGAACGTTATGTTTGAGGTTTATTTTTAAGATTCTAGACTTTAAGTATTCACCCGTCCGTATCACCACCAGAACACATGTACGAATTTTTTATTCTGTATAAAAATAAAAATCCTGATAGATTTTAGAATCTTGGATAAACAGTTCAACTAAAGGTGGGGAACCACTCTTAAGGTTAAGGATCTGTTTAATTAGTAGAGTCCATAATCTGTCATAAGTCAATCTTCGTGTCACGGAACTTCTCTGTTCTTTGTATTAAGAGATACCGTTCTTTCTGGACCTAAGATCCGGATCCATTTGATTATTACTAAAACGTACTGATTAATTTTGAAAGACTTGAGTCGAAAAAACGGGGGAGGGGTAGGGTTTTCATTTGTTGTGAACGATGTTGTTGGTTATTTATAAGTGAATAATACTCCTATTTTATCGTATGACTGTTTAGTGAACTTTATTTACCGGGTATAAGTGAGTTATTAATACTCCGACTGGTGGTAGGTGTTCGTTCGGTGGTCTTCGTTGGAGGTATACGTTCGAACCAAAGACAGCATATACCACTTAGTAGACGCATGCCTTATGTGACATAGTTATACATATCAGGGAGGTGTAATCTAAAATCCTTCCACTGCAATATTACTGAAAATTTTGTTCAACCTGTCTAGACGAGATGTACTTTTATAAAAGTGTCCTATAAATCCGATTTGATGTAGACGACAAAACACTTTACTACTTTTATACACGTTCTGGAAACCACACCAAGGATTTAGTGTAAATTTTAATATCGAGGATCGAAGATTTTAGGAACCTCTTCCGTTACCGTTGGGTGAGGTCATGAGAACGGACCTCTTAGGGTACCTGCCTCCTCGGACCACCCGACGTCAGGTACCCCAGCGATTCCCAGTCTGTACTGACTCGCTGAAGTGAAAGTGAAAAGTGAAGGTACGTAACCTCTTCCTTTGCCGTTGGGTGAGGTCACAAGAACGGACCTCTTAGGGTCCCTGTCCCCTCGGACCACCCGACGGTAGATACCCCAGTGTGTCTCAACCTGCGCTGATTTCACTGAATGGTCGTCGTCGACGATTTTAGGATCAATTTACGACAAGTCCTACAATTTTAGATACATCGAACAAACTAAGAACTAAAGTTGTTAATAATTTTTTTTTTTTAAATAAAGGAGAAACGGTTTTTTTGTGATTCCTTTAAAAGTTACTGATAAGAAAATCACTATTAATGTAAAGTGTCAAATTCACTGTTAATTTAAAATCAAGATACAAATTTTCTTAGGATAGAGAATTTCTATGTTTAACTTCTTGAATACCTGTGGTCCTGTACGAAATTTTATTAGGTCTTTCCGTTGTTTCCCTTATATGACTATTACCAACTCGGGCCACCAAGTAATGTGATAAAATAGACGGAAACATATAAATTTTTTTAAGAGGTATTGCTTCAATTTTTTGTAAATAAAATTTTATACTCCTTAATTCTCGTCTTACCAAGTCACCTAAAAAATTCTGTGTTATTTTGGCAAGACTTTAACCCATGTTAAAGATAGGTATGTTAAGTGGGTGACATTCACGTGTCAAGTGACTAAAAGTAAATCAAAAATGTCAACATGTTAGTAGTCTTGTTACTAGATTAAAATTTGTTCTCTTTAAACGAAAAAATTAAAAATTTAAAAAAATAAAAACTCTTTTTAAAAAACTCGTAAACAACAACAACAACGACTCTTTTTCAAGATGAACTTGCTACCAACGTATTGTCGAATCAATACGAAATCTTGGGACGGATAAAAGGACGAGAACTCTATGACTACTACTACTGCTACTACTTCTACTTTCGGCGAGTTAGTACAGACTGAGAACCGCTGGGTACCTGTTATGCCAGGTACCTTAAGAGGTCCGGTCTTATGACCTCGCCCATCGGAAAGGGAAGAGGTGGTCTAGAAGGGTTGGGTCCTTAACTTGGTCCCAGAGGACGTAACGTCCGCCTAAGAAATGGTCGACTCGAACTTTATGATCATTAGGATATGTTTGTCGTAAATAGTCGTTAATGTAAAACTCTGATCCTGATGTCGATAGAAAAGGAAGGAGACAGAAATGACTATATAAAGGAGGACCGGTTCAATACTCCTTCTTTATGTGTAAAGAGGGTAAAGAGACGACCGTCTACCGGTCCCGGTCATCACCACCCGTTTGTTCTCTTCACTGGACTGAAGACACAACATTCCGATCTGGTCCCAAGGGTGTGGGGGTGAATCCAAGAGAACGCTTCTCGTCTTATATTAAATAGAAAGGGTGAAGAGTTCTTCGTCCTTTTTTGACTTATGCGATGTCGTCCAGACTGATATTACCATGGTAATGAAGAGGCGGTAGTAGGGGTGAGTCCAGCATTTCCTACTCCATTTGACAGTGGATCCTTTGATACCAAAGATTGTAAGTAAAGATGTGTTTGTCAAGACACAATCATAGGTAAGATCTTTAAGCGTAAACACGAGAGTGAAAGTTTAAAGGTCAGAGTTGGTTTTTTCTTACCAACCAAACAGATTACTTTAGGATAGCCGAAAAGTATATCCACTTTTCTATTGAATAATTAGAATCGTCATAATCCTGTTAAGTGAAACCTGTATATAACAATTATATGTGTTGATTACTATCTATAAGACATTTAATTTTTATTTAAAGTCTTCTGAAAATAAACTTCCAAATCCTTTGTGGTATTTATTTTATATATTCTAAGATGGTACTCATTATTACACCCGAAGACTCCACTGAGTCACCATTTCTTAAACGGACGGTTCGTCCTCCACACCCGAGATAGGGAACCAACCCTTCTAGGTGAGCTCCTCCTTTACCGTTGGGTGAGGTCATAAGAACGGACCCTTTAGGGTACCTGTCTCCTCGTTCCGCCCGATCTCAGGTACCCCAACGTTTCTCAGCCTGTACTGAATCGTTGATTTGTTGTCATTATGAATATAAAGTAACAAGACTCGTAAATTCTTTTACTTTAATAAACCCCCTTCACACCATGTGTTTGTGAGTGTCAGTGTTGATGTTACGTAGCATGTATCTTTTTCGTATAGTAAATAATAGGTTTGTGACGACTCACACTTTCCTCTACGATAATTTTTAATGTGGTCCTTTTGTCCGAATTAAGTTTTGATAAGGTCCGTTTGACCCTGTATGCTAGTAGGATCAATAATGGTCAAGTTGTGTGTTTGTAAATTCTAATTGCTCTGCGTAGATGTCGAGAGTTAAGAAACACCCAATATTACTGCAGAGGTTATCAATAAGAGTTCAAAGATGGAAACCTTTCGAATCGGCAGTCTTCACTTCACTTTCAGCGAGTCAGTACAGGTTGAGAAACGTTGAGGTACCTGATATACCAGGTACCTGAAGAGGTCCTGTATTGTGACCTCACCCATCGGAAAGGGAAGAGGTCCCCTAGAAGGGTTGGGTCCTAGCTTGGGTTCAGAGACCGTGACGTCCACCTAAGAAATGGTCGACTCGGTGTTCCCTTCGGGAATTTTCCTCTTCCATTCAGAAGAAACCTCTTTACAGATAAATCAAGAAACCGGGTAAAAAACTAACCCAGCAAATAAAAAGACCTTAACTCGACGTATTCAACGAACATNATATTCGTTCCACTTTTCTGTCGGAAGACTTACCCTCTTTTATTATCGTTTACTTTGTTGACTGTTTGTAAAAGTGGAACGAATATAAAAGGAAACAACACGTCTTCGAAAATTAAAATTAATCTAGGGTAAACAAATAAAAACGAAAATAAAGGTCTTAAGTAAGAGGTTTCTTCTGTATGCCTACCGATTGTTTGTGTACTTTTCTACGAGTTGTAGTGAGTAATAATCTCTTTACGTTTAGTTTTGGTGTTACTCCATGGTGAAGTGTGGTCAGTCTTACCGACGCTAGGTTTTTAGACGTTCGTTATTTACGACCTCTCCCACACCTCTTTTCCCTTGGGAGGATGTGACAACCACCCTTACGTTTCATCATGTCGGTGATACCTCTTGTCAGACCTCTAAGGAATTTTTTAACGTTTATCTTGATGGAATACTGGGTCGTTAGGGTGACGATCCGTATGTGTGGCTCCTTTGGTCTTAACTTTCTCTGTGTACATGGGGTTACAAGTAGCGTCGTGACAAATATTATCGGTCCTGTACCTTTGTTGGATCTACAGGTAGTCGTCTACTTACCTATTCTTTCGACACCATGTATATGTGTTACCTCATAATGAGTCGGCAATTTTTCTTAAGTAAACTTAGTCAAGACTACTCTACCTACTTTGACCTCGGCTAATATGTCTCACTTCATTCGGTCTTTCTTTTTGTGGTTATGTCATATGATTGTGTATATATACCTTAAATCCTTCTACCGTTACTGCTGGGACATACGTTCTGTCCTTTTTTCTGTGTCTACACATATTGCCTGAAAACCTGAGTCTCCCTCTCCCTCTCCCACCCTACTAAACCCTCTTACCGTAAGATTGTACAAATGATAGTACATTCTTTGCTTAGCGGTCAGATGCAGGTTACGTCCTATGTCGTACGAACCCCGACCACGTGCCCCTACTGGGTCTCTCTACAATACCCCTCCCTCCACCCTCCCCCCAAGTACAAACCCTTGTGTACATTCTTAATTTCTAAAATTTTAATTTTTTTATTTTTTGATTTATTTTATTTTATTTTATCCTCTTCCATTTTCCCAAAGAAAAAAATAGAATAGGGAACTAAGACTATAAAATATAGACACGATAATTGTACAAATATAAATGTTATATACAGTGACTTGATACTTGAAATTACTTGGAATGACTTATATCATTTTATATTAAATAGTTTACTCTTAATACTGTCAGTGGATTAACATTATAAAACTTTTGTTGTAGTTTAAGGCCCTTCTTATGAAAGTGAAGGGTTAGCCTGTTAAATTAACAAATTCTTTATGATAGGTTTGGGTCATCCTGATAGTTTATGGTTGCTGTTAAATCTCTAAGTCTTACATACGGATTCAATCTTTAGATTGTGTTTTTTTCTTACTTGAACCTCCACAAGGGGTGTAAATAGAGTAAACCTATTGGAATCTTAAACTTATTGTAAAGTTAAAGAAAATTCCAACGGAGTGGGATTTTCACAGTATTAATTTTAAGAGTCGTCATGGACATAGGTACTTTCAATTTTAGTTTTAGTTTTATGTTTTAATTTTTGTCGACCTTAAATATTTGGATTTCCAGAAAGGTGAAACCATTTCTCTAATATTACTTCACACTGTGTTAAAATACTTGAATAATCAAGTTGATTCACTTAAATGTAAGACGTCGTGAAGTTATTGAAATATTCAACCTCGTGACGGGTTTTTGTTTTACTATTACAAAAAGAACAACAAAAAAAATACATCTTTAGTTTTAGTAAATGTAAGTTTTTAAGTTAATGTTTTCTTTTATGTACCGTAATTTTTTTAGTTCAATTCTTATGACTATACACTTCGACTACGTAAAATATCTCATCTTATCCCACGGCGTAAAGAAAACACTACGACTTTAAAAAAGAGTATCTATTCATTATCGTTACACTTAAATGGACAGTGCTTTTTTCGTTGTGTGTACGTTTTTGATAAAGGTTTACTTACAGGTTTTCATGATGATAGTAAGTAAATTTATAAGAACTGTCATTCTACTATCGCCAAATCTATACCTAAGACTGTCAAATAAGGTAGAGATGTTCTATAGTCTTCCTCTTTAAATCTATGTCAGACTCCTAGGGTTTACTCTTTGGAGTCACAGTGAAAAACTGATTATAAATTTTCTCTGGTAGACTCCTGTGGTAGCTTACATAAAGGGAAAGGCAGTGACTAGTGCTATTAATGACGATCGTAATAAAATATAAAGACAAATTTTAATGTGTGTGATAAACGTTTTCATAGTTGACAATCCGTAGGAGAGAACCATACGGGTCATGTACCCAGTTCTACTCTCTTTCCGTTGATGCTAAGTAAATTTTTCGAACCCCGACCACGTGACTCTGCTGGGTCTCCCTACCATGCCCCTCCCTCCTCCCTCACCCCAAGTCCCACCCCTTGTGCACATATGGACACCGCCTAAGTACAACTGCATACCGTTTTGGTCATGTTATAACATTTCATTAATCGGAGGTTAATTTTACTTATTTGATTTTTTTTTTTTTCGGAGAGTCGTCCTTCCCGATGGATCAGTGTCTACCTTTGCTGTGAGTCCTAAAAGGAAACAAAGGGTTTCGGTTTTGTTACAAAGGGGAGTCGACTTAAAATGACGACCTGACTAGGACATTCAGTTTTCCTCAATCAAAGAATTACAGTAGACATTCTTACACTCTTTAACCTCATTTAGGAGACTGACTGCGACCGTTGTTTTTTTACAGTAAAACGCTCTGTTTCCTCTTCGGTTGCGTCTTTTCCTTGGCTTCTTTCGGCGGTTTTCACACTCTTGTTGACTTTCTGTCCTTGTCTGTAGTTGCCGTAGTTTACTAGTGGTACCTCCTGACTTTCTGTCACGTGACGTCTCTGGGATGAGTTCTATTAGTCGCGGGCAAAAAGATGGTGTCAATTTTAAAATTTATAACGTAAAAGGTTCTAGACTCTGTGTGCAAGTTTTTGATGTATACTGACACTCCTCTGTGACCGCAGACTCAAAAGTCGGGTAATTAAGTGAGAGGGCGTTACGTGATCCAACAGCAAGTCAGTGAGCCAGCAGAGGCTGAGAAGGGCTGGGGTACCTGACGTCGTGTGGTCCGAAGGGACAGGTTGTCGTTGAGGGCCTCGAACGAGTTTGAGTACAGGTGACTCGACCACTACGGTAGGTTGGTTACGTGATCTATGACACAATGAATATCTTTATTTTCTACTTTGGTCCACGTAGACATGGGAAGTCCAATGTCACCCTTCTGTATGCGTCCGGTGAAAGTTTAGACACTACCCCGCTCGAGTCACACTGCTCTGTGGGTCCTCAGTCCCTTCGGAGGGTCTCCGTCGGTGGAGAGCAGACTCTTGACTTCGGACCCCTCTTCGGCCGACCGTGTCTAGTCTCTGTCCCTCCTACTTCCCCACTAGTTTGTCTTGGTGCGTGCGTTTCGGACGCCCCACCCTGCCCGTCGGTCAGTGTGGGTGTCCTCCCTGTCTCCGGAAGTCTGAGACTCGTGTCCATACGTTGCCTAAGACTCCGTATTCGTCCTTCGCTGGGTCGATGTCTCCCTCCGTCCGACGCTTCGAGTTCGTGTTGCGACTCCTTAAGACTCCTGAGGACGTTTCAGTTCGGTGCATCTACTGACGTACGGTCCGTCCGAGCAGACGAGAGGGACGAGGGACAAGGGAGAGGGGTCACGGGCGAAGGGTGGGTCCCTCGGTTTCCCCACGAAGACGTAACAATGATTCATATTGTCTGGAAAGTTTGATTCCGGTCTAAGAGTCGGACCGGTCTACTCAAACCAGTTGTGTTAAGTGCGCGCACCCTGGACATCCGGAAGACGTTCCGTGTCCCAGAAACCAAGCCGGTACCCAGAGTAAAGGAAATTGACCGATGACGGTGAGGAATAGATGGGTGGCGACTCCTGCAGACTCAGGCGGAGACCAAATCTGATAAGCCTCGTCGTAGCGTTCACTCGGCTCTCACTAGAGGTTCAAGGAGAATACACTTCTCGTGGTCCTGGGGGGACCGCCGGGGCACCAATTGTGAAACAAAAGGTTGCGACCCCCACACACAAGCTAGGGACCAGTCCCTCGATACTAGAGTGTACTAAACCCCGGTTTTTTTGGTTTTGTATTTTGTCTTCGTTATAACATCGTTTAGGTTATTTCTGAATTTTTGCACCAGGTGTAGTTTTTTTTAAAAATTTTCCTCCCATGGTACTGTTGATGGGTTTATGTCTCCTACCGTTGAGCAATCAACAGTCCTTCACGACGAGTCCAGAGCTCCTCAAGAGAAAGTAGCATCTTTTATGTAAAAATAACTTTTGTAAAACGATCCACTTTATTATTCGGACAGTGTTTTCCTGTTTAGTTTACGGATCTTTGTCTTTCGTCTTACCACCAACGGTCCCCAATGCCCCTCCCTCCACTCCTCAATCCTAAAGAACCCATCGTAAAGTCAACCCTTTCTACTTTTCTCAAGTGCTCTACGTTCCACCCCTACCGACGACTTGACATGTGAATTTTACCAATTCCACCATTTAAAGTGTAATGGACATAAAATGGTGTTAATTTTTTTTTTATTGTCACTATGGATGAGCAGTTTGATCGTCAATTTTCTCTTTTTCACGTTTATTTTTCACACCGTCATAGACAACAACCACCCCTACTTCCTTCCCATGAGCTTATTTGATGCTCACCTGTACACTTACTAAGATCGAAAAACCTTTTCGTTAGACCGTTGTAAAGAATTTTAAATTTTAGGAGTAAACTGAGTCTTTAGAATTAAGACTTTCGGATAGTTTATATTTTTTTTTTATATTCCTGCAGATATCCTTTGTAGAAACACCTTTGTAAGAGGGAGGTGCACTCTTCTCTCGTGTACATAAAGAAACGCAAGGACACCCGGTCCGTAAGTGACCCGTCCTTTCGAGTGTAGTGTTGTGGTTGGCTGAGAGTAGCTTAAGGGACGGTTCGAGTTTCGTATTTACAAAAGACAGAAAGAGTAAGAAAAGGAAGATTTTAAAATGTCTTTTATAAGAGAATGTATTCGTCTTCTTTTCTGATGAACGATTTTTCGACAGATTGGTTACGTTAAAATAGTAGTATTAACTGAAGAATGCCTACTCTTCAAATTTTCAGATAATGTTTCATTCTCTTTATCACTCTTGTATATTCTTCGACTCTTTACTCCCACTCACTTGGTGTAATTCGAAGTTTGTAATTTAAAAGGTTTTATAGCACAGTTTAGTTTTTAAAATACAGAGGAGTTACTCTGATTGAATTCCGTTTTTACTTTATGATAATTTTACTAGGATTATTTTCATCCTTGTAATTGACCAGTGTTCTTCCAATGGTATATCCATCGTACTAAAGAGACCTAAAAATAAGTAAATTTTATCCATCAACCGAGAAAGAAGGATATGTCGGAAAAAAAAATTTTTTTTTAAAATAAAAATGAAATAAAATGAACTGTTATGACATAACCAAAACGGTATGTAACTGTACGTAGGTGGTGCCCACATATGCTCGAGGGTTAGGACTTGGGGGGAGGGTGGAGGGTGGGGTATAGTAGAGAGACCTAGTAGGGGCACGTGGTCGGGGTTCGTAGGACGTAGCTTGTATCTGACCACTAAGCTAAGAATGGACTATCATATGTACAAAGTTACGGTAAGAGGGTTTAGTAGGGTGGGAGAGGGAGAGGGAGTCTCAGATTTTCAGGCGAGATGTGTAGACACAGAGAAAACGACAGAGCGTATGTCCCAGTAGTAATGGTAGAAAGATTTAAGGTATATATACACAATCATATGACATAACCACAGAAAGAAAGACCGGCTAATATGTCTCACTTCATTCGGTCGGAAAAAAAAAAAAAAAATTTCTTTGAGACTCTTTATACTAGGGTACTATTTGTCTTAGAGGAGTTCATGGTGATTAGTCGACTATACTAATATTTTTTTCTTTTGAGTCTCGTTTCAATGAAAATGAAGTAAAGGGACGGAGTTACCAATTAAAATTCTTCCAAAAGATCATAAGTGAATTACAAGACTCAAGACAAACTCTGGTCTGGACAGAGGAACTTAAACGTTTCCGAGATGGGTAGAGGAATGTTGTGAGTCTTTATCGTATATGGTTGACTTCTGAGTGACTAGTAAAGATAGTAAAGGTACAGTTGTCTATGTCTGAAGATGTCTCGTCCGCAAGAATTGTCTTATAGGAACTTGTCAACTCTTTTCATTAGGACTGGTC
This sequence comes from Capra ibex, assembly GCA_006410555.1. Lineage (NCBI taxonomy): Eukaryota > Metazoa > Chordata > Mammalia > Artiodactyla > Bovidae > Capra > Capra ibex. Next base: position 3,154,150 of record SJYO01001178.1, read on the forward strand.
AACAACGGGATTTATGGTAAGGGGTTTAGGTGTCACTGTATAAATGTTAAGTTCAGTAAGATTGAAGAATGCTACCACGTCTCGTGACCCTTTAGAAGATTTCGTTTTTGTCTTTTCAAAGGACGCCAAAGTAGGAAATGTTGACCGTGATACCTGTTTCAAGAATTCCACCCAATCAAAGGTCCTGTCAGCGACTGTAGTCTATTACTCAAATATCGTGTTATTTAAGAACGATTGTACATGGTCCTCTGACTCGGTGTACGTCTCCGTTCTCGACTGTTTGGTGGTTGGAACTATCTACAAGACTCTGTAAATGACTGAGGTACCAAACTCTCCAGTCGCTGTGTCCGTCGTAGGAGTCGATTGTCGAGAGGTAGAGGCAAATGGATAAACAGAGAGTTTCCAGTCGATGTCCAAATCCGACTCTTGCCACCCGTAGAGTCCGACAAAAGCCCCTTTTGGTAATCTTCAAATACTTTCGTAAAACCCTGTTACCTTTAGTTGAGGTCGAATTTTTAAAATTGGTTCCTTGTGGGGAGGAGAAAGGTGAAAAGAGGTATTTGGTACGATTGTCACAATCGATGAATCAGTCCCGAAACTCCAGTCTCAACCCAAACTCAGAGTCGAAACAGTGACTACACCGAGTCCTTATTTCTTAGGTGGACGGTTGCGTCCTCTACGATCTCTATTGGAACCCAGTCCTTCTAGGGGACCTCTTCCTTTACCGATGGGTGAGATCATAAGAACAGACCTTTTACGGTACCTGTCTCCTCGGGCCGTCCCATGTCAGGTACCCCAGAGTTTCTCAGCCTGTCCTGTCTTGTTGACTCGTGTGTGTGTCGGAAACAGTGACTAATCGACACGGTGAACGACGTCGACGAGTCACCGTTCACAGGCGGCCACACTACTTCACGTGTTGTGTCAATAATAGAGTTACCATATGTGTGTATACCTCCACTTGGAGGGACATATAAAGAAACGTCCTTGTCTCGGAGGTCCTAGAATTGAAAACGACGGTCACAGAAAACCAAAGACCTCTAGACCAGAACTTACCTCTCTTTCACGGATCGTAAAAGTAGTTGAATGACGTAAGGAACGAAAAGGAAGATTTTCTAAAAATTACCCATGAAGGGGCAGTCTACATGCACCCGTCTTAAAATCATTTGAAAACAAAGTTCAATCCTAAATCCAATGAAGAAACTCTCTAGATTGTCAAATCCTGAAAACTAGAGACGGGTGTGGATCATAGTACGTCGCTTAGAGAAGATGTTTTGTCATAATGTCGAAAATTACAGTAGTTAGTGACTGAACTATTATTTTGTCTTGATAAAATTGTTAACCTTTTCGACGAGTGGAAGCCAGATGTAGGTTAAAGTCACCGTAAATAAGAGTGGTCCTAAGTCTCGTCGGGGAAATGACCAGAGTTTGTCTGTACACGTCCCCAAAAACCGTAGCCTGTATATTTTAATGCCCGGGGGACTGCAGATCTGTGTTAAGGTAGTTCATTGGTGAATCCCTCGATACGGATGAGACGTCTTACACAAGTCAGACTGTTCATTACTCTCGTGACACTTGTCGATAGTAAAGAAAGTACGACTGTTACACGGTCCGTTAGCTGTATATGGAGGGTGGAGGGTGACGGTTTTGTAGTGCTATACGTTCCACGAAGGGGTAGAGGTAAGATGTCGTTCCTCAGTCCCTCTTGAACGGGTCGTATACCACTTTGACCTGTTACCCCTCAGCTCTCTGTCCTTATAGGTTGACGGTACGGATGGAGACAGAAAGTGACCCACCGACACGTACATACTAAATTAAGGAGATTAATTGAAGGAGTAGGTTTGTGTTCCTATGGTGAAGTGTGGATGTCTGTGATGTCTTTACTTTGGTCTCTGACAGGTAAAGTCACGGGCCTAGTATCGACGTAAGTTACGTACGAGTGGTCCTACTTGTGGTCTCTGTCACTGACCTGAAACTTGTGTCTAAGGATTCCAATCCCAAGGTCGATATCGTACCCTACAGATGTGACCTGATCTTTTACTCTATGGTAGTCACATTAAAGTCAATGTGAATTTTCATTCCTTTTCGTCTACACTCTTTCTGTTTTGGATACGTCTGTTTCATTTTAGCACCAACTGTCCGACCCCCTCCCCTCGGACCCCCTACTACCAAATTGCCTGAGTCAAAGTCAAAGTGTTCTGTTGCTCTCAACACTCCTACTCTCCACCAATGTCGACGTGTTCGTACAGTCACACGAACGATGGACTTGACATGTAAATTTTTTACCATTCTACATGTAAAAATACAGTACACACACAAAATGGTGGCAATTTTGGTTTTAATTTGTTATTCGAAATACTCTGGCTTAGACCTTCATGCCAGAAACGACCTTTAAAATATATTCCTTTACCTTAATGTTAGACAAAATCTATATTGTCTAAACAAAATAATACTCTAGAATCATCTTACAATTTGTCACCCTTCTTATAAATAGGATACTAAATGGACATATTATACTTATGTACTTATTTATTCATTGACGGACCCTAATTAAAGGTTGACTAAAGAATTAATCGATAAACTATTGTTATTTACCCATGGACGTTACACAAGATCTTTGAACTTCCATTGTTTTACCAGTCGTAACGGAATAGTCTACACCACTTTCTTCCGTCTCCCGGGGAAGACACTAAGATCTGTGTCGTGAAAGATAAAATTTTCTGGACCAGATACCATCGTGGTGCTAACGTTGTGGCCATGTGGGGAGGGACGTCTTACTGTAACGAGAACCATTGACAAAAAGGGTTTTGTTTAGAGTATCTTGTATATCGTCTTACTACAGTATTACGTTAAGGATTTCCTTTTTGACGCATGTGCACTTCTTTCAAATGATTACAAAGTTGAATTTAGAATGTGTATAAAGTCATGGACATTTTCACAAATTATGTCTCAACTAAAAAATTTTTTTTGAAATGACTTTCGTCATTAGTGTTCATAGATTTTACCTATGAACACTAATAGATTTTGTTCTTCTTAATGTTTTAAGAAGAACATTAGGTCGATCGTTGACTACTAAAAGTTTTCTAGCATTAGTCTATACAACTAATTGTAGATGACTTATGGCAAAATCTAATGATAAGAAAATATTCGGTATTAAAGTCCAGTATAACTTATCATTTTTTTTTTTTTTTTTTTTCCTCTTAATCATGAATACATTACCTTTCAATGTGATTTCTGTTCTCTCTGCCGGATCAGACAAAATAATGTATTTATTTCTTCGTATGAAAAATCAATGTAAGGATTGTCAGAAAGGAGTGATCTTCTTTCTGTTAAACGAACTAAAAGGTTCATTAAATTTTTAGTGAAATTAAAGGACCGAACACACTGTTTCCTACACATCACCGAGTTATCTCCAATTAAAAGTGATGATTTTATTAAAAAAAAACAAGGGCAGGAGAGGGACACCCAGTACTGACATTTAATATTGAATGAGTCGGATAATTTCTTTTATCGATAGTCATGGACTTTTGTGGTTAAAAGACGGATCTTTTGTCAAACTGTCACTCTTTGAAATATTTTTCCCTTTAGCAAGGATCAAGGCCAAGGGATCACGCGTTAAACGTGACGAAGTGGCTTTTTCTGTTCCAATTAAGGATTCCGAACTATACTAATAAAAATGAAGTATCTTTAAAAATATACCATCTCCTATACTGTGGTGGGAATACCGTCTTTCACTTCTCCTTGATTTTTCGGAAAACTACTTTCATTTTCACCTCTCGCTTTCTCAACCGAATTTCGAGTTGTAAGTCTTTTGCTTCTAGTACCGTAGGTCAGGGTAGTGAAGTACCCTTTATCTACCCCTTTGTCACCTTTGTCCCAGTCTGAAATAAAAAAAACCGAGGTTTTAGTGACTTCTACCACTGACGTCGGTACTTTAATTTTCTACGAATGAGGAACCTTCTTTTCAATACTGGTTGGATCTATCGTATAACTTTTCGTCTCTGTAATGAAACGGTTGATTCCAGGTAGATCAGTTCCGATACCAAAAAGGTCACCAGTACATACCTACACTCTCAACCTGACACTTCTTCCGACTCGCGGCTTCTTAACTACGAAAACTTGACACCACAACCTCTTCTGAGAACTCTCAGGGAACCTGACGTTCCTCTAGGTTGGTCAGGTAAGACTTCCTCTAGTTGGGACCCTAAAGAAACCTTCCTTACTACGATTTCGACTTCGAGGTCATGAAACCGGTGGAGTACGCTTCTTGACTGAGTAACCTTTTCTGAGACTACGACCCTCCCTAACCCCCGTCCTCCTCTTTCCCTGCTGTCTCCTACTCTACCGACCTACCGTAGTGACTGAGTTACCTGTACTCAGACTCACTTGAGGTCCTCAACCACTACCTGTCCCTCCGGACCGAACGACGCTAAGTACCCCAACGTTTCTCAACCTGTGCTGACTCACTGACTTGACTTGACCCTCCTATTCTTGAACTCTTCCTTTACCGTTGGGTGAGGTCACAAGAACGGACCTCTTAGAGTGCCTGTCTCCTCGGACCGCCCGATGTCAGGTACCCCAGCGTACTCAGCCTGTACTGAATCGTTGATTTGGTGGTCGTGGTCTCCGATTCTTCTATATGACGAATCTGAATTTTTCACACCATAGATCGTAAGGTACGGAAAGACAATTTTTCTTACCTACCATCGGGTATGGGTCGGGTTATGGATCAAAATTCATAGGTTGTCTACGACCAACTTGACTTCCTTTCACGGACTAAAGACAGACTCAAATGTGACACCCGTGTATATGCCGTAAAAGGAAAGGTAAAAGTTACTGACGAAATGGGGTGTAACCGGGACCGGGACAACCAAGGGTACGAGAAGTGACAGATGAAGAAAAAAGTAATAATAAAAAACCTACACCTGGTAAAAAATAACTTAAACAATGTTATGACGAAGACAAAGCACGAAAAACTAAAAAAACGAGTGTTCCGTACACCCTAGAACCGAGGGGTTGATCCCGAGCTTGGGTGTGGGGGACGAAATCTTCCGCTTCAGAATTAGTGATCTGGTGGTGTCTTCAAGGAGGTGACAGAAGACTCGTGGACGAGGACCAAACTAAGAAGTTCAAGACTTGGTTCAAGAAGCACAAAGTGACTATAGACTGGAATCAGCACTAATGTCGAGATAAGACACTTTGTGATCAATTTAAACCACGTCCAGTCGATAAAGTTAGAAACCCACTACAGTATACTTATTAAACGTAAAATTCATAGTGGTCACTATCATTGATTACCAGAAGTTTATGTGGAATTAGTCTACACAGTCTTCGTGTAAATTAAAAATTAACCTCCTATTGACGAAACGTTACAACATAACCGAAGACGGATATTTTTGTTCCACTTAATCGGTATTCGTATATGTGCCGGGAACCGGAGGGAGGGTGAGGTGTGGGGTCGCGTGAGGAGATCCGGTAGTGTCTCGTCGTCCGACTCGAGGGACGTAGTGTGTCGTTGGAGGGCGATCGACCGATAAAATGTATGCCCGTATACGGATGACGTAACGATGGACGAGTCATACAGGGTGGGAGAGGAAGGAGGTGACACAGTCGTTAATTAAAACTTATGACTTTAGTTTCCAACAAACTTCCTGGAAAAGTAGATAATAGTAAATTACTGTAAAGTCATTACCAAATGGGTGATAAGAGGAACTTTTGGTCACTAAAAAGATAAGTAAAATAATTTCACTTGAGATTCCACTTGACACCTGAGACAACTAATACTACAACGTTACGTCGAGTAGAAGTTGAGTTTTTTTTTCCATAGTACATAGTGAGACAATTATTACTGATAATTACACTCGTCTCCCTCATGTACCCCTTAAAGACATGGAAGGACAGTTAAAACAACATTTGAATTTTGACGAAAATTTTCTTCAGAGTTTCTTCTTAATTGTAAGTCCCATCTGTGAAAACCAATTTTAAAAACAAATGAATATTTATACATATATATAGTATACGTATTATAAAATATATAAACATATATTATATATTTTTAGTGTATAATAAAATAAATATATATTTGTATGTTTTATATCTGGTATAATACATACAATATATTAATATATAATATATCATATGTTATAACACATGTACAAATAACATAACACTACTTTTTACAAAAAAATCTAGATTTTTCAAACAACAGGTGACATCAATACGACCGTTTCTTTTCGTGTTTAATTGGTGTTTTTTATTTATTTTATTTTTTGCCACTAAAAATAAATTCTAAAGATTAATTATCGATGATTATTAGGAGTAAGGATAAGAGAAAGACTTACGTTGAAGTTAAACATAACCTATTATTTTTTTATCCTGTTAATCACGAGTACATTACATTATAGTATAACGACTCGGACCAAGTTGACCCTTTTACGAACCATGTCCGGCCTATCTTTTGTTAGTTGGGTCTGATTAAGACATGACCAAAAGGTTAATTCGACCAGTCGTACCCACCCTCCCGTCCTCTTCCGTCGTACAACATCTTTAGGACCACGTTAATTAATTTTATCCTTCTTTCATTTTTCATCAACACTAGAGGTTTTAATAAATTCTACTTCTTTCTGACACTTTTGAGAGAGACAAGAACAGACCAATCCGTCCAATTTAAATTTAGGACTAGAATGTCACTTGATTCTTAAACTTTTTCTTATGTATGTGCGTGTTGACTTAGTAAAACGACAAGCGGATTTTGACTGTGTTGTAACAATTAGTCGATACGATTCAACGAAGTCAGCACAACCGGGGTACCTGACCTCGGGCGGTCCGAGGAGACAGGTTCCCTAAGAGATCCGTTCTTGTGACCTCACCCAACGGTACGGGAGGAGGTCCCCGAGAAGGACTGGGTCCCTGTCTTAGACGCAGAAAATGCAGAAGACGTAACCGTCCTCCTAAGAAATGGCGGTCGTGGTGGCCTATGAGGATGTATTTTATTTTTCAATTTTTTTTGGGACTAGAATTTATGTTTCCAAAGGGGTCATAATGGAAAGTCAGGTACTCGTTATACCTGGACGGATTCAGAATGGATTTCACTTTATACGAAAATTAAAAATGACAAGGAGGGGGAAGTTTCGTTTATAAATTGTATACGTTTTTCATCGACCTTAATTTATAAGATGTTAAATAACTCTTGGTTTCGTAAGATTACATTACTGAAGTCTTCCCATATGACTAAAAAATTACGTCACAAATATTTCATTGGGAGATATTTGGGAAATGTGATTTCGTCAAAGTTATGTCCACTTGATTAAAAATGGGAGGAGTGAGACTCTGTACCCATCCTGTCTATGAAAGTTCTAAATAAAAGAGAACTAATGTCTTCACCTTCGTCTTCAAGTATAAACGGGTTTAGTAAGATCTGAGTTCCGTCTAACAGACTGGGGTCCCAGATAAGAGAGAGAGGAGTGCGATATTGAATTATATTTCTACTGGGATCTCGGGCACGACCACTACAAAATAGTGTGTCGAAGATCTGTCCCCTTAGACCGCACGACGTCAGGTACCCCAACGTCTCAGCCTGCACTGAATCGCCGACTTGTTGTTGACCTCTTGAGAACGTCCCAAATTTGAAAACCTATTGTCGGTTCCTCGGAAAGTGATTCTGTAATTCACCAGTAATACCGAAGATTCTCCTACCACAGTTAGAGGTTTGAATTCGGGACCAATAAGGAAGTCTTAACATCTTCTTTTATTTTCTTCCCTAATCCTCCCTTCTTCATTAACACAGGGGGACGGTCAATATGTCAAAACTGAGGAAACTTTGTTTATATTATAACTCAGATATATAAACGAAACTACTATTTCTTAGACGGACGTTACGTCCTCTAGGTCCAAGTTAGGGACCCTGCCCTTCTAGGGGACCTCTTCTTTTACCTTTGGGTGACGTCATAAGAACGTGCCGTTTGGGACACCTGTCTCCTCGGACCACCCGATGTCAGGTACCCCAGTGTTTCTCGACCTGTGCCGACTCGCTGTTAGTAAAAGTGAAAGTGAGTAGACGTCACGACACACACACTTAAAGTTAATTTGAAAGATTTTCGAAGTAGGGTAAATACGGGGGATTAAACGATGTTCCCCGAAAAGTTAAGAACAAGTGTAAATACTACTGGGAGATCTTAAAATAAGAAAGTAGAAAATAAAGTAAACGAAACAAAACACCAGATCCCGAAGGGACCACCGAGTCTGCCATTTCTTAGACGGACGTTACACCCTCCGGGTCCAAACGGTAATGGTAATTTTTTCCTTTGTCTTGGAAAGACACTTCGACGTAGTCCAACAGTTTCCGGTCACGAAAGTGTCTCGGAAATCGGACTATGAATATTCCTCTTTTATACAACCGGTTTTACAAACAAACCCAAAAAGACATTCTACAATACTTTTTTAGGTTTGTTTGAAAAACCGGTTGGGTTGTGTGAAGAGTGAGAAGACCTCCCTAACCCGAAAGAAGATACACCACCTTCTCAAGTGATAATTAGTCGTTGTGTCGTACCTGTCCTTCCGCTACGAAGACATTTAGATTACAGTATCAGTTGTGTAAGGTTCACGACTGTGACTACCTTTTCTCGAAGTTTATCCCGGTTGGGCTCCCGGTAACCGTTGTTCGACGAAACGACTCTCCCCGCTCGAAGTAAGGAACCCCCACTGGATGGGTCTTCACCTAGACCGGAGTCTATAGCCTCCCTCCTCCATCCATTCGTACTCTCTAAGTCTTTTGTACTGGTACGCGTGTCTACGAAAACACTAGTAAAGTTCACCAAGACCTCAGAAGGACGACCACAAGTTCGAAAGGGGGCGGGGAATCGTACGGATAGTGTCCCACTGTCCCACTCCACCTCGTCTCGAGACTTGTGTGGTACACGAACGTGCACATGTACAGTGTCTATAGAAAGATTTTTTCTAAAATAACCTCACCTCAACGAAATGTTGCGACACAATCATAGTCCGCAAGTCGTTTCATTTAGTCAGTTTGTATGTGTAGATGACAAAAAGTGTCCATAGAAGAGAGAGATCTTTAGCATTCAGAGTGAGAGAAGGACTGGATTCTTCAGTCCTCCCCGTCACTTGTTTTTATGGGTTCCTTATTCCCATTTTCTTTTTTTTTTCAGTGATACGACTTATACAGACAGAAATTTCTCGTTTTTTAATCTCGTTTCGAAAACCTCTGGACTTTGTACCCGTAAAACAAAACCGATGTCTTAAAAAGACGGAAGGAATAGTAATTCTAGAGTACGACATAAAAGGACACTACGGTACTCGACGATCTCAGCAGTAAATCATGGAGACTATGCCCGTCCTTGTCACCGTGTTCAGGTGGGCTACCAGTAGCATGGGGCGTCCCGCCAAAGAGGTCACGACTCGTGGGTCGTGGAAGTGGTCCGAAAGTCAGGGTGATCGAAGGGTACAAGACGTGGTTTAGGTCGTCAGCGACTGTAGACAGTGGATTTTGATCTGGGTAGACGGTTTGATGGGCTGTGGATCAACCCGTGAAAGTTTACGTGTTCCTTCATAGAGGTCCCTTTTTAACTTGACGAAATCTTAAAACAGAGACGAAAAGGTATGTCTGACGAGGTAGAGAAACCCACTAAGTTACAGTTGTCAAAATTTACGAAGAGTAAGAGAGGTAAGAGGTTCACAAAAGAAGGGTTTAGAGGTAGTCTCTGGAGGTGGTAACGAGTCTTGATTGGGTAGTACTCCAGGACGGGGAAGAAGGAAGAGTGGAGAGGGTAGTCCGGAAGACAAGTCAACGGGGTTAAGGTAGGGTTCGGTCCGGGAAAGGTGAAAGGTAGTCGGTGTTGGGGTAGGGTCAGTAGAGAAGGAGGTCCGCCATGGACGGTGCTCGGTGACGGGTCTGTGGTTCCCCCGTTGGGACGGATACGACACAATAATAACAAGTCGGTGAACCAGCACAGGGCGAGAAACGCTGGGGCACCTGACGTCGTGCGGTCCGAAGGGACAAGTGCTAGAGGGTCTCAAACGAGTTTGAATACAGGTTTCTCAGTTGTTATGGTAGGTTGGTAGAGTAGGAGACGATGGTGGAAGAGAACGGAAGTCAGAAAGGGTCGTAGTCCTAGAAAAGTCACTCAGTCGAAAAGTGTAGTCCACCGGTTTCATGACCTCAAAGTCGAAGTCGTAGTCAGGAAGGTTACTTATAAGTCCCAACTAAAGAAAATCCTAACTGACCAAACTAGAGGAACGACAGGTACCCTGATGACGTTACTAAAAAAGCACTATCTTCTGAGTGCCCGAAATTCTTCCAGATTCTGAAGAGTAACGTGGTACTGTCGGAGGTGGACCGGGGGCACAGAAACAAGTCGGTGGAAGAGGTAAAGATCCGTGACCGGTCCGGGAGTGACTTGACGGATTGACTCGTCTGAGTCCAAGTTCGGGGGTAGAAGGGTAAGGAGGTGGTGACCGGAGGTGAAATTTCGGATTTACGGAGGAGTAGGAAGGGTAGAAGGTCTCGATACAAAATCATAACTGACGTCAGTTGACTCGTTAAAAGTAAAAGCTACAGTTTAGTAAGAGTCCTCCTCCCTTAGCGTCTTCGTCATACTAGGATTAGTGTATGACTCAACCCAAGACGCTCTCGTCGGGACGCAGGAGACCGACGACCCAGACAGAGACTCGGCGGTCCGTAGTTCACCTGTCGTCCCGACTTCCCAAGCCCCGAACGTCGAAAGCCCTTCTTTCCAAGAAGGACGTCACCGAGAGACTCGGACTATCCGATGTAGATTAAAAATAGTGTGTGTCCTTTACTTTGTGTCCTTCTATTTTTAAAAGGTATTCCGAAGTCTAATTATAGTTCTACAATTTCTTCATGAAATCCCACCATTACCATTAAAAAAAAAATTTTATCCCTCAAGTAGGGAATTCTTCTTTTTATCTCTGATGGGTTAAAGAAAGAGTAATCCCGTTGTCTTTAAGTTTACTCTCAAAGTTGAACCTTACCGATCCTCAATTAATAAATCCCATATCGCTCCATTGACAATTTAATATTACATGAGAAGGATTCACAAGATTTCGGTCTTTACAACGGGATGAAAAGTTCCGCATTTTTATCAACCCGAGACTATACTGAGACACTCCCCGTCATGTCGAACACACGATTCACCTGTCTCAGTGGTACAGACCCGAAGGTCCCAAGTTTAGGGTCAAGACGGTGAAGTAAACTAGACCCACTGGAGCCTGATTGAATGAGCGGAGAGTGGACGGAGTCTACTGACTGACGATTGCACCCCCTCTATTATTAGTATGGATAAATTATCCTAATAGTACTCCTAATTTTACTATTATACATTATTTCAAGAATCGTGTTATCCGTGTTTTCTTCAAGAGTTTATAAATGATGACACCGATAATTAAAATTCTTAACTTCCTAGTATGGTAATTCGGAACGATTTTTTATCAGTGACAGAAGGAACAGTATTTCTAACGAATCTCCCGAGTCAAAATTTCTATCTTGGTACTTCTTTGGTTTCTTGAAAGTGAGACTTAAAAGTGAGAAAGTGAGACCTCCTGAGTCGTGTCAAGGACGGACCTAACTCATTGACGAGGTGTTTATTTATCACTAATAATATCCTCGTCCTTCAACTGTCTTATTTCGCACAAGGATCGTCACATGGAATTCTATTTGGTTTGTTAAGGTACTTATGGTCACCCTCTCAATGAATTTTTTTGTTTTTGTTTTTGTTTTTTTTGAGTCCAATAACGACAACAAGTCAGGGTTTCAGCACAGGTTGAGAAACGTTGGGGTACCTGACGTCGTGTGGTCCGAAGGGACAGGAGGTGATAGAGGTTCTCAAACGAGTTTGAGTACAGGTAACTCAAACACTACGATAGATTGGTAGACCAGGAGACGGTAGGAGAAGAGGAGAACAGAAGTTAGAAAGGGTCGTAGTCCCAATATTAAGTGTACTTTTCATCTCCCTGTAATGTTGGTTTCGTCGAGTACTTTTGAAAGAAGATTTGTCCACCAAAGGATTAGATTAGAAATTCCTGTAATATTCAGTCCACTCAGTGGTGACAGACACCCGAACCCTACTCTTTCGATTCGTACACCGACTAGAGACGGTTCCAGTTTCCCGTATAGAAGAGATATGATAGGGTTAAGAACCAAGTGAGAGGAAAGAGAACGAGAGTAGAAGGGAAACAGGACAAAAAGTAAAGTGAATGTTCTTTAAAGTAAAACAGAGTACCTTGGGATACTCAACGAAATATTGATCTATTTACCCAACGTTTGTTTGTGTCTCCGTACCCTTTATTGGCTTTTAATGACACGAAGATTAAATCTGAAAAGTTTAAATGATAAACTTCACGCGGAAGTAAATGTAAAAAATTAAATAAGTAAAAAAATTTAAAAAACCGGTGTCGTGTCCCGTACACCCTAGAATCAAGGGATTGGTCCCAAGTTTAGGTACGGGGGAAGTAACCTTCGAACGTCAGAATCGGTGACCTGGGGTCCCTTCAGGAAGTAAATTTTAAAATTTGTTGTTCGAGAAGAACCTTATGGTGAAATGAAAACCAAATGTACAGGGATGAGTTTTAGTAAAAGTTTATTTAGTGAAGTTGTATCAAAACTAAAGTCTCTTTGGCACTGTCTTTGTTCCCCTTAGGATGTGTGTGTGTGTGTGTGTGTGTGTGTGTGTGAAACCACTAGTGACTAGTTGTTTAACCGAACTCGTAGACGATGTATACACCGTAATAAAAACAGGTCTCAACCGTTTAGTTTAAAGGAACGATGGTACAAACCAACACCCGAAACCTGACCGACTCTAAGTTTTTCTTAGTTCGAATTACTATTTATTTCTCGTTTTTGACCCTAACTTTCAAGGTGTCTACGTTACTAGACTTCAAGTCGAATTGAACCTTCTTGGTCTCTATTTCATTGACTTTTAAAAGACACGTGTTCAACCTCCTGTAATAACTGTACACACTGTGTGTGTGTGTGTGTGTGTGTGTGTGTGTGTGTGTGTGTCGGGATCTAAATGCAAGAGACTCCAAGATTAGAACGGAATAAGGAACAGATAAAGAACCCGTTTACGTAGATAAAAGTACCTACTCCTAAGATATTTGAAAATAAGAGATAGGACGGGATGAGGGGTTCGAAGGTTTAGTGTTTACGTTGAAGGCCAATCTGTGTAGACTTCCAAATGACTGTAAAGTTTGAGTAACAGGACTTGTCTTAGAGTAAGGTTGGGGGAAATAAGACCGTCACGAATAAAAGGACTCGTCGATAGTGGAAAAGTATACGATGTGTTTATTGAGTAAATAATACAAATTAGAGAGGGGACGGAGAGTGACCTTAGATTCGAGGTGGCACCTTTGCTAGAACCGGATAAAACAAGCGAACTAGAAGTAGGTTCTTCAGGAATCCAAACAGATCTTAGGACGACGACGATTCAACGAAGCCAGCACAGGTTGAGAAGACGTTGAGGTACCTGGCATCAGGCGGTCCGAGGAGACAGGTACCTTAAGAGGTCCGCTTTTATGACCTCACCCAACGGTACGGGAGGAGGTCCCCTAGCAGGGTTAGATCCCTAACTCGGACTTAGAAAATGTAGAGGACGTAACCGTCCACCCAAGAAATGGTGATCGTGGTAGACCCTTCTGGAACAGATCTTATCACGGACGGTAAGTCACTTATGTCTTATATATAAACAACTTACTTACTGGAAACGGAGGGTATTGGGGTTTCGACGAGGGTAAGGTCCAGGGGTTAGAGTCGTCTCCCGTCTTCGTCACTTCGAACCCCTTGGTAGGGTTTCGAAACGAAGAAATGGAGGTTATGTCTGGGTGGTCACAATGAAGGGCTGTCAGACCGTACGACAGGGGAGAAGAGATGGGAATTGTGACAAGATAGAGAACAGTAGAGAGTACTTTTACTAAACTTTCTCGGTGACCTCGACTGGGACAAATTTATTCGTGTGGAGGGACGTCGGTCTAGAATGTACCCTTGGACGCGAGTGGTGAGACGACGTACCTTTGTGACTCTCCCAGACAAAAAAAGGTCTTTATTTACGTCCAGGGAGGAATCTCAGGTCCTGGAGCCAGGTTAGTCGTGGAATCAGAGGGGAGGATAGAGGAACGTAGAGTGTGTAAGGGTCCCCATTGTGCCTTAACGAAGACCACGGGACACGTCTGTCGGACAGGAAAGAGGGGGAGTCGTGACGGTTAGAGTTAGGAAGTTCTAAGTCAACCCCCCAGTTGAGAAATTCTTCGAAGGGACTGGAAGGTCCAACCGGATTTACAGAACCGAGACACACAAGGGTACCGTTGGTTGACTTTCCTATAATTTTTTTTTTAGACCCGTTTATAAACGTTAATTGTGATTTCGGAACCGGATATACCCTTTTATTAGATTTTTTCTCACCTATATACACATTGTAAGTGAAACGACATGTGGACTTTGATTGTGTTGTAACATTTAACTGAGATGAGGTTATTTTTAATTTTTGTTTGTTTGTTTTTTGGTGATCTCGGAATCCGAATTCAGTCCTCCTTTCTTCACAGATATTTTCAGGATCTATACTAGTTGGTCCATCCATAAATAAAATCACGAATTCGTCGATCTTAGCCCAATGGACCAAGGATTAAAGACCATTTTCCTTTTTTTTTCTGAATTAGAAATTTCACAAAGTACTCTTTTGAGATTTGTCAGAGACCAAACGTTGGAGACTGTCGTCAAAGTGTCCTCCGAGTTACCGGAGACCACATGTGATCTAAGGGTATACACCGTGTGTCTCTTTATATAGTGTGGTACTGGGCTCTGTGGATTATTTCATACACAATAAAGGACTTAAAATATGACGGTTAATATTCCGTTATCGACTAATGATACATTATGGTAGGATTAGGGTACAGTTTGAGTTAAATTCACGAGATAAAACGTCCTATTAGAGTGACAGTTAGTTAACAGGTCGGGGGTTCTGGAGTGTAAACGAGTGTGAGAGTGAACGACCAGGAAAACGAGTTCTCATGTGTCGGACTGCCCGTTTTGAACCCAGGTACTTTGTCACTCTGTGTGAAAGGAGACCTGGACAAGTCAAATGAGCAAGTTCAAATCTTTTGACTTCTTTTAATTGAGAGTCAGTTGGTAATGTCCAGGAATTTTTGTAAAAGTGGGGTTTCCTATAACAACTACTATGCTTTCTAAAGAGTAGATATACGACACTTCATGTGTCCCGTCCCTACTCCTCATGTACAGGTCTCAACGCATGGAATTTATGACGTTTAGACTCCTGAGGTCTCTATTTAGACGTTAATCCAGAAAGTTTCGACACAGTAAAGTCCTTTATCTAAATATTCAGAGAATTGAATTTCCCTTTCCAGACTCACAACTTTGTCCGTAGTATATTAAACTGACCGGTATGGTTCTATACCTGAGAAATCGGATTGTCCAGACGAATGTTTTTATGTTTAGGTCGACTGAAGTGTATTATTACTCGAGAGAAGAAAATGTTGTGACGTTGAGAAGTCACTAAACACCACCGACACAGAAGGTCTGTGATGGACATATGACTCGTAGGTCTTTGTTTTAATCCAATATTTTATCGGACGACTTACATCAGTCGAGATAAGTAACTCCCTAGCGTTTCATTTTATGTGTACACTACTTTGGTTACCGTTAAATGTCAACTTTTCTCTGTTTCCGTCATTTTTGAGTTCTCATCTTAGTCTTCAACGTCTAATCTACAGTTTTCCGGACACATTTAAGAACCCGGTCCAAACGACGATTAGATGACTGAACGTCCCTCCTCCTCAGTAAATTGGGTCTTACGAGAATACAGTACGTCCAGGTAAGTACACATGTGAGTTTGTAAGAAAATCGCCGATTATTTATAGACGTCACAACGATTCAAGGTCTCTATCCCAGGAAAGGACAGGATTTCTGTAGCTTGGACCTGCGACTTTAAAGTGAACCATAGAGAGTTTTAAAAGAGATGACACGTCGGGAGTGTCCACCGTGACTAGGTCAGTCGAGACTTCCAAGTAATGCCCTCACTTACAACCATCAAGTCAGGTACAACCTTTTACACCTTTTCAGGGAGCTCCCTTTAAACTTTCTGGGAGGTAAGGGGGTGTGAACTGGGAACCGGAGATGTAAGAAACTCTTGACGATCAGACCTTTCTAGAATGTTAACGTTTCGGGTCAAGATACCCGTTTTATTTCATGATATCCTTTTTACTTCGACGCTACTATTTTTTACGTCTGGATTGGCACGTTGCAATGACTTAGTAAATGCACCAGGGATACATGTCTGCACCGGCTTCTTGAAGTCGTAAAACAAAAATTTCTTCCCAGTTCTAGATTATCAAACTACTAAATATTTTAGACGTTTTTCTAGAACAAAAGTACATTAAAAAGTTTCGTAATTCATCCCGTTACAATGGAAAAGGAACACATATATTTCTTTGACTCCGGGTCCATTCGATATATTGAACGTTATTAGAGTGTAGATTACTCACCGTTTAGGCGTTTAATTTAGTTCAGAAAACTGGGATTTCGGTCGAGGTGAAAGGTGGTGATCCCTCTTGGAACAAATTTTAGATACACAGCCCCACCCATTAGTACTCACACACACAGATACACACGTGCGTGCGAGTAAGAAAAAGAAAACAGCCTCTCCTTTCCAGGATTGTTTGTAAGTTCCGTTTATTCGTTAAGTTTAATTTTATATTTTACTATGTAAAGGTAACTTTCCGTTTCATTATACTGAGACTTCACTGTAATAACCGGTTTTTTTTTCCATAAGGTCTACTCCGAAGATTCCCAAAAATATAATTTACAAATACTTAATTTTTTTTTTTGGTGTAGATATTATAGGGTGATCTGTCTTGTGTCTCTTGTATTAAATGTGAATTTACCACACGTCAAGAGGATCCATCAGTGGTGATGTGAAAGTCTGGTTCGAAGACTCTCCGTACAAGATCGTGTATTTCAGAATTAATTCGGTTGTTCGAGTTTTGAGTGTCACAACCCAAAAGGGGGCAAGAGAGAGTTCACCGGGACCATAACCGTCAAGGAAAACTGAAAATTGTCTGAGGGGAAGAGAGTCGAGGGAGATACGAGTTCACGAATCTTGGGACAAAAATATAAGATTCCTCCTCGAATTCCAATTTTGGTCTTTTTTTGATCATTTATAAGTTTATATTTTCGTGTATATGTGTGAACGTTTACACACACACATGTGTGTGACCCCGTCAAAGAGGCACAAATGTGGTGACGGTGGTGCCAGTGGTTCGTCCGTATTTCGTGCTGTGTGTCTCATCCCAAAAGTGTTTGAACTCCTAATACTTTTCACCTTTGTTGTCTAATACTCTAAATCAATACTCCGGAAACCGACCTAGATCGAAACCTCAACATTCTGAGATTGTACCCAAATTCAAACTAGAATACTAAGACTTGTCCAATCAACTGACCCAGACTGGGGTTTACAGAAGTAGACATTTTTCTACTTATTTTTATTGTGAGTATATGGTATCGAAATACTTTAATTACGGGACTCAATCTATATTATAAAAATTTTATTAAAGAATAATTTGGTTTTTTGAGGCTAAGTTTCTACCAGGACAAAGAAAGTGTACGTGGGTGTTATTCTCTTATTCGTTTATGTTTAATGTTTCGTTTTTGTTCAGTAATGAGAGTACTTCAAATACAAATTTTATATATCGGAACAAAGTGTGTTCACTCACTATTTAAGATTAAGGGGTCATTTCTCATTTATACAATATAATTATTTTCAAAATTTTCCGTAAGTAGATTCAAGTAATAGGTAATAATGACTAGCGTAAGGTCACTTTGTTTTCGCATAGGTGTAAATCCGAAAAGGTGTAAATATACAGGGATTCAATATTTTTGTTAAGAAAGGAATCGATGAAGATCTCTTTGATGAATTTCGTTGTTATTGATTGGTTTTTGTGGATCTTTTGGAAAAACGTCTCTTCCCGTCCGAAACATTTATCGGTTTTGTACCCGAGACTATACTTTCGACTGGACATCCATCCCATTATGTCCTGTGAGAGAGATTTACAGGAAGAGAGTAACGGAATAAAAATGAATAGTGGAAACAAGTGGGTAATCACTCGGATCCCCCCCTTGGGAATATAACCTTCCATATATCACTGCAATCTTTCTACAGTCTCAATTTGGAATAAATAAAAAGATGATGACTCAGTTAGTGTCTCAATTCTTTCTTCTCCCACCGTCTTTCTGTCAGAATTTTTTAATATAACTAAAGTCAAAATATGTATGAAGAAAGGCGACAAAAGATCTTTAGTCGGAAGAACATTGTCTGGGGTGGAAAAAGAGGTCCTTTGCGAGTAGGGGTGCCAACCAGATTCACCAAGTCCAACCGGTCTTGGTCGGATAGTCTAGCGACGGGAGGGGACGGTACCACTGACCAAACCTCCCCCAGCACACTCAGTTCAGTCTGATACCTCTAAGTAAACCCCCAAAAATATTATTGAGGACCCTTGAAGTTTGGAGAAAGATTTCCTCCAGACCACCGACAGAATATTGGTACTCTCTTTTATGTACTTTTGTCTCGGTCTCGTTTCAGGTCGCTACCTCTCTTCCTCTGACGCACACTTCCTGGACCTAATTCTGGTACCGAACGGGTTTCGGTGTGGGAATTCTCACGAAAGGTGAATACACTCGGTTACTTAAAGGTAAACAAGAATTGGGTCAAAGACGCCTTAAAAGACAGTGGACATTGTTTTCGCGTAGAGGACTCTTTATCTATGTCTTGAGGATAATAGTTAAGTTACGACCCTAACCCCCGATAATTTATTAATTAACATATTTATTGTACTTAGTACACGATAGTTAATTTATTACGTCTTAGTCAGAGTCTTCGTGTCTTTATTGATGAGTCAGTCGTAAAAAGTAGACTCTTGATTCCTGTAAAGGACACCAGTAGTCGTTTTATTTTCTACTTTGTAAGTTTAGTAAATACGAATTTTCAGAGATTTCGTGGTTAAGTAGAGAGTCTTTTTATAAGACTCTTTATGTGGACGTCTATAGAATTCCGACTTGAGAAATCACTCTTATTCACAGCTATTGTGTTATGAAGAGGACTATCGTTTTCTTAAGATGTGAAACTGGTCAGAAACATGAGTAGTAATTAATTTGGTAGACCGGATTTATACTACAATTAATTAACGAACCTTCACTCCGACCTCATTCCGTCTTTGTTTGGTTTTCTGGTAAAGAAAAATCCTTCATACTAATGAACCTGTCTTCGTTTTCCATAGGACGTATATGAACTGAGAGTCCTATTAAAAAGTAAATTATATCACCAAACTTTTGAAAGTCATTCTTGTTTCGATCCTGATTTTACCTCTGTACCTTAGAGTTTGTCGATAATTTACGGTACTAAGACATTCCTTGTGTTGAATTTAATGTGTGTACTAGGACCATACAAAATTGAACGGTGTTTGTGCATATAAATATATCTTTGTGTCTGTTTCGTCTGTACGACAAATTTTTTGCGGGAGAGTCCAGTACGTTTAATTTAATACCACTGTATGTTGATAAAAAGATGCAGAGTCACTTTTTGTTTGACTCTAATTTAGTTGTTGGTTTGTTGGTCACAAAGACTGACCAACAAAGGTTAAGTGTTAAAGTTTAAAACCGGTAATTTATAACAAGTCACTTTTTAGAGGTTCACTAAAAATCCGTTCCACAACACTAATAAAAAGTGACTGTCTAATATAGATTTTTGTAAAACTAATAAAGAGTTATTACGATATCTCAATTGACACGTTCATTTGATATGTGATCCTCTTTTTACACATTTTCCTTGTGGGTGTACTTGTAAATGGAAGGTGACGAGAAAACTTCTTGTGAAACGTCGACGGTGTCCAATGATGGGGTATTACTGTAGGACTGCGGAGTAGGGGTGTGTGGTTTGTATAAAACCTTCCAGAACTCCTAGGTCATCTTTGTGAAGCATTTCATCTCGACCCCTTTCTTTAGTTCTAAATTCATTGATGTGACGTCACCGTGTAAACTGTACGACATGTCGAGTCGAGTTATAGACAGTAAGTAGAACCAAAGTAGTTATTTAAGTTATTCCAGGGTATGGTGTATCCTTTACTTCGGTTTTGGAAGGATTCTCCTCATTACATAGTTCTTAGGGGATATCGTTTCGGAGAAGAGTCATGATCCTTTGGTATTTGTTAGAGTACATTTCAAAAAGAAGGAAGAGGATTAAAACTCTGACGCATGGTTTTTATAATAAACGTAAGATCCGCTTGTCCCTCCTCTCTTTAGAACTTGGTTCAGTAGTACTTTCATAAAAACCGCAGCTTCCTGATAACGTTATGAAGAGTTGAGATAAGTGAACCGGAGTCTAACATAGAGTTAATACGATCCACTCTTTGAGAGGGGAGAGGTTTTGTAACGTGTTTAATTTTAATTAAGAATAGAGATAACGGTCGTTAAAGTGGGAGATTCGAGGACGTAAAAAAGGTACAATTGAATGGATCCGTACAAGTTAAGTCAAGTAACACAAATGACTAAATTTCTCTGTACACACACACGATTCAGCGAAGTCGACACGGACNGGAGAGGTTTTGTAACGTGTTTAATTTTAATTAAGAATAGAGATAACGGTCGTTAAAGTGGGAGATTCGAGGACGTAAAAAAGGTACAATTGAATGGATCCGTACAAGTTAAGTCAAGTAACACAAATGACTAAATTTCTCTGCACACACACGATTCAGCGAAGTCGACACGGACTAAAAAATGCTGGGATACCTGACATCTCGTAGGGGGGAGGGGGGCGGGGTCTAAGGAGGTAGGTACCCTAAGAGGTCCGTTCTTATGACCTCACCAACGGTACACGAGGAGGTCTCCTAGAAGGACTGGGTCCCTAGCTTGGGTGTAGAGAATGTAGAGGACGCAACCGTCCGCTCAAGAAATGGTGATCGCGGTGGGCCCTTCCCTGTGTCAGTTGTGATTTTTGTTCGGTGTATACATTGATAGATTCCACTGAAAGTACCAATGTTTGACTTCCTAAGGCAAAACTCCCTATTTAAATTGGGGACTTCGTTGTCATATGTACCTTATGAAAAATTCCTCTGCGAAGAGTTCTATATAATGTATAAGGACATGACCAAATACCGTGTTAGACTTTTTTTGTTAAAATTTAAGATTATTCCAGAGTACCGAGTCACCGTCTACACCTGGTCCGTCCATTAAAAAAGAAAGGACCAGATGTACGTAAATAACTTATAGATGGGTGTCCAGGACGCTTTCCAGGGCTCCTTTATTTACTTGACGGGTCGAGGACAGTAGTTTCGACCACTTCCGCACCTCATAATACCATACACGAATCCACACCCCATTATACCGCCGTGTCGAAAGGTATGGTCATTCCCACCCTTATGTGGTCAGTCTTCCGAAGGGGTTTCGGAAGACTCAAAACTTCCTACTAATCTGGAACCGGTCTGTTTTTTCCCCGTCTCCTCCGTCTTACACGTTATACTCGACGTTCCGCTCTCTTTAAACTCGACCTGTACGACTCCTTTACAACCCATCTAAACAACGTACAGTGATGGTAGTGGAACGATAGGTTCGAAAACAGAGATACAATTTGTCGTCCTTGTACCTTTTTTCTGAGTTTCTTTTGTATAGTTTTCCGATCTTACCAATTCAATGGTACTATTAAAGAGATAAAAGACTTAATCGATTTTGCACCATGATAACGGAACTACTAAAAAATTTTTTTACTAAAATACACAAAATTCATGGAAGAGTAGTTTTTGTCTACTTCCTCGTTTGACGGTGACGAGTCCGTGACGTCGTACTGCCTGAAAAATCTTTTACTGAAGAATTTAGTTCCCGACTCTACTACAAGAGGTTTCAACAAAGAGGAAGACTCTTTTCACGAGAAATAATAAAAATAATCACAGGAAACTGAAGAAATACTGTAAGTTTTGTAAGGTAAAGTCGTGGTTATTTAAGAAACCGTATAATCGGTCATTTCGAGTTAGGTATGGGACAGACTGAAAGGATACGACGTGTCCCTTCATGGTCCTTCGGTACTTGTTACTCTTATGTCGAATTTTCAGTAGTGATCGTACGTTCACGAAAAGGTGTTGACGTTCGTATGCACCCTAAACGTGACTTGTGAAAGCACTTGAAACCAGACCCAGGAGTTTGAATTTTCGGAGAATTGAAATCAGAAACCTTGAGAGGAGAAGAGAGGTTTGTGTTAAAGAACCGTTGACGATACCTGAAGGGACGGGTGGGGTTTAGGCATTCAACTTCAGGACCGGGGATCCCGTAGTCTCCCGTTAGAAAAAATTTTTTAACTTCATTTCAGCCAAATGTTACAACACGATTGAACGAGTTGTGGTTTCTCTGAGTCAATATGTGCATATATATAAGAAAAGGTGATGCCAAATAGAGTCCTATGACTTATGGTAAGGGACACGATAAGTCTTCCTGGAACAACAAAAAGGTAAGATGTGCACTAGAACTGTAGACGATTGGGGTGTAATTGTCAAGTAGGAAAGGGACGACGACGATTCAGCGAAGTCAGCACAGGTTGAGACACGCTGAGGTATCTGCCGTCGGGTGGTCCGAGGAGACAGGGACCCTAAGAGGTCCGTTCTTGTGACCTCACCCAACGGTAAAGGAAGAGGTCACGTACTTTCACTTTTCACTTTCACTTCAGCGAGTCGACAAGGGCTGAGAATCGCTGGGGTACCTGACGTCGGGTGGTCCCAGGAGGTAGGTACCCTAAAAGGTCCGTTCTCATGACCTCACCCCACGGTAACGGAGGAGGAGTAGGAAAGGGATCGGGGGAGTTTGGTGTTCAGATAGGAGGTACAAACACTCGACCACAGACAAAACATCTACCCAAGTAAAAAACAGTACGAAATCCAATGTGTACATTCACCATAGTACACCATAAACAGAAAGAGAAAGACTGAATGAAGTAACTCCTACTATTAGGGATGAACGTAGGTACAATGGTGTTTTCGTAGTCAGACAAGAAAAAATACCGACTCGTCATATGGTGACGTATATACATGGTGTTGAAGAAATAGGTAAGTAGAGAGTTGACCGTAAGTCCAACGACGAAGGTACAGAACCGAAAGTATTCGTCACGACGATACTTGTACTCCCATGTTTTGTGGAAAGCTTAATGTCAAAACAGACCTAAATGCGGGTCCTCACCCTAACGATCTAACGTACCATTAGAATAAAAATCAAAAAGTGGATTTTGATTTAGAATAAACCTAAATCACCTTAGAATAAACCCTTATGCCGGTGTCGTCTGTATCAACCAACTCTACCCCAGGAAGACCTCTTCCACCCGGGGATTAGGTCAAACTAACTAACAAGAATAATCTTTCTCCTGTAACCCCGTGTCTGTGTGTGTCCGTGTTACGATACGCTTCTACTTCCGTCACTATGAGAATATTCGGTTCCTTCCGGTTGTTTGGTGGTCTTCGATCCTCTCTCCCTACTTTGTCTAAGAGGGGATGTCGGAAGTCTTCCTTGGTTGAGTCGGATGTGCAACTCGTACCGGTTCGGATGTCTTGGTACTTTCCGGTGTAAAGAGAATAAAGTCGATGGGTTACCCCCACGAAATAATACGTCGGGATCGTCTGGTTATGTCGTTGAACCTGAGTAGGGACTGAGAAATGGAGGCAAAAGCAAGAGTTAGACAATAAGGAGAAATGGGAGTCTTTCGTATGTATAAACCTAGTGAAGGGTGTCGAGGAGACCCTGGTGAGATCAGGTACGGTGGTTGTGGAGAAGGACCCTACACGTCTTCGGACGAGTGACTAGAAGGACAGACAGGAACAGGGGGAGGAAGAGGATATCGACCTTACTAAGAAAGAATAAAGAAACGAGTAGGTTCCCGAAAGGGAATATGAGCCTCCTTTTCAGTCCCAGTTGGATACTGGTGTCCCGGGGCCATACCAAGGATATTGAAATGATTGGAAAGAGTGTACTGACGACAGGAAGTCCTAGTGACCAGAGGAACGGTCTGGAGTTTGTGTGGCCCGTACGTGGGTGGAGTCCCGGAAACGTGTACAACAGGAGACATGTGGATCTATACATACAGGGGACGAAGAAGTCCCAAAGTGGGTTTACAATAAAGGAGTTAGTCAGGAAGGGACTGGAGAGATGACTTTAGTGAACAAGAAGACCTGGGGGAACGAGAAACCGAAATGAAAGAGGGATCGTGTGCAGTGGTGACTTGTACAACAGATAAAGGGAAGAAACCAGACGAATAAAAGGAGAAATAAAACGAAGTGAGTGTGTTCTTCCATTTAAGTTGTCCCCGGACCTAGACACAGACACCAAGAGACGGTGACACAGGGGTTCCGTACCGTGTCAGGAACCATGTATATTCCGAGGACGAATTGTGAACCCTATTTACTCACCAGATTCTACTGACCGGAAAAGTGTTGGTAGTAGTCAAAACTTGAGGATGACGTGAGGAATGTATGTTCTTACACGAACCAAGAATCGAGAGAGCTCTTTTCATATATCACCTTGACTTAATTCTATTTTAGTTTCTCTTCGTAGTTTTTCTACGTAATACTTAGGATTAATTTTGTTATTAAACCGGTTACTGTCTTAATTTCGTTTGGACCCAATAAAAGGGAAGAACAGACGACTGTAGAGAGTTAATGTTCTCCCGGAGGTGTATGGAGAGCCACCACGAGACGAAGAAGCCACAGACATTACCAGATGACTCGAGTGAGAGATAAAGACTCCGAGAAAAGAGTGACAGAACTAGTGGTCACATCTAAAAGAAGTCACAAGATGGAAACTTCCACTTCCACTTCAGCGAGTCAGCACAGGCTGAGAAACGTTGGGGTATCTAACATCGGATGGTCCGAGGTAGTAGGTACCCTAAAAGGTCCGTTCTTATGACCTCACCCAACGGTAAAGGAAGAGGTCTCCTAGAAGGGTTGGGTTCCTAGCTTGGGCCCAGAGGGTGTAACATCCGTCTGTGAAATGGCAGACTCGGTAAGAAGAGTAAAGATGTCAAATAGAGCTACTAGAGTAGATGAATAGGGTCGAGTCTGTCGAGAGGATTACTTGCTAAGGACTTAAAAATGTAAGTTGAGGTTGAAGAGGGGCTACACGGTTGAAATACACAGGTGAAGGAAATGTTTTGACGGGATGGAGACAGAAGAAGACCGAAGGCCTTCCTACGACGGTAGACGATCCGTGGGTCCGACTTTGTAGGTGATAGTGTAGACGAGTCAATGGTTCGGGACGACCAGGTCGGAACTGGGTGAAGGTAGTGAAGGGGCGTGGGACAACCCTTCGGGCGAAACCTGGGAGTAGTGAAGGAGTCCCAAGAGGGAGTTGGGGTCGGAGGGAAGGTCAAGTAAGATACCACCGACTGTTTACTGTGAAGGACAATGTCTCGAGACTAAGAAAGGTCCAATCTTTATAAGGTAGTACGGACACGGGTTATGGTGGTATGTGCCATTGTGAACACACTGAGACGGAAGAGGACGTCCAGGAGAGTGCGAACACGAGAGGTGTGACGTTAGAGGGGTAGGTCCCGAACCCGTGGTGGTAGACATATGGGTGGGGGTCAGGTTGAGGACCTTTTGGGCTGGTAGGAAGTTCCCAGGGACTACAAGAGGGCCGTCCTGTGTGGGGAGAGACAAGAGTACTAAACGAAAACGTAAAACGATTAGGGGGACGGAGTCGCCAGTAGTGAAGACGGGACTGTGAGAACTAACCTCGTGAGTAGAATTTGGGAGCTCCCGTTTCTGGAACAGGAGAGATACGACGGTAATCACAGTACGACTCTGACGAATAACTTACTTACTTTAGTGTGGGAATTAGAGTAGTGTCGTCTTGTATTTAAAGGTTTTCCTCTAAAAATGTCGTCCATTTAATTACTCCGGTTCCAATATCCAAGTTAAGGGGATACCAAGTAAATCGAAACGTGTCTCGTCCCTTTTTCCGTAGGTCCCTCTGTCTGATAGGAGTTTTCGAGTCGTTCGGTAGGGTGTTGGTTCACGTAATAATTGTGTATTCTGTCCGGTATTACCCACCTGCCCAGTCCTTTTGAGGACAGAGGTGACTGTAGAATAGTACACTATAGAGACTTTGACTTTCTACCATGTACCAACCCTCCCATAGGTAGGTCAAAATTCTTTGCGTAATGGTGTAAAACATTCACCCCTGTCCCTCCTCTCCTTCAAAAATAGTCTTGTGTTTCGAGTGACTCACTGAGACTTGCAGTCTTAAAGAAATATCATACGTGTTCTGTAATTGTAGAATAATGTCGATTTGTAGAAGTAACCTACACTCGGGGTTTGTATGTCCCCATCTCCGTCCTTGTCCCTGAATCGTTCTTTCGGAGGACAAGAGCCAAGTCGAATCGGCGATTGACGATTTTGGAATTGTTTCGGCGGAAAGGAGAAGCCCGATATGAAGAGTGGTATTTTTTCCAACTTATCGACTAGAGATTCTGGAAAAAATTCTATAGGAAAATTCTATTTCTACTCGTGTTTTCTATTTACCTTGTCGGACAGTATTATTTCAAAATAGGTTTTTTACCTGAAGTTCAAGTTTAATATCTGTCACAGGATATGTGTCGGTAAGAAACGAGACCAAGTCGTCTTTTTGCAGATGTACATTTTTGAATGAGAAAGATCTTATCGATTAGGATACCGTGAATTTTAGAATGAACGTCGGTATACTCACGATACGACTAAAACGAACTTTAAAGACATCTGTACATACATGAGTTTACCATGAGGTGGACGATTTTTGGTAAAATTATAATTTCTCAACCCTTTTAAAAGGGTTGGGCCAGTAAAAACCGGAACCATTAGTTTCTTTATAACAAGAGTCTTTCTTAAAATATTAGTCTGTTTCCATCAACTATCCTGACTTGTGTATGCAATTTCATAGTAATTTCGTCTTTACTCACTCGTAACATAAAGGTGAGCATTTCTGTTCACAGAGAGAAACCCTTTGTGTTCATTCTAGGTTCATAAAAGTCATGGTTTATCTTGTCAAGATTACTAAGCCACTTCTCAACTTCTCCAATTAGGTTCCAAGTACGACTAAAAACACTGTTGACCTTCCCCGATATGATTGGGTAGTAATTTTTGTGAATGACCCGATCGAAAGAAGGGGTTTACCGACCTACAAATCCCTCTTCGTTATTCTTCGACACGTTCTTTTTCCTTGAAAATGACTAGTTTTATATTGACCTCCTAGACCGACACTTACGATTACATGGTGCAAGACGAAAGGGTCCTTGGTGGCACAACAAAGGGGTAGAAGTCTTGTTAATGACTTGTTATGACGTCACTAACCGGGTGATAAGTCACTGGTCTTAAGAAGTATATTGTTCTTGTGAGACAGAGTAAAGACTTCGGCTGAGTCATTCTTAAATCGTTTGGACAGAAAACATGAAAGTAAATTAGTCTATCTACGAAAATGGGTGTAGGGATCGACGACTTTTCAAAGAAAGGTACGCGTTAGTTAAGTTCGTAAGTAAGTCGTTGGATCTCGTTTCACTCTTAAGCCTCCGTATACGTTTATTATGAAGTCCTTTGTAGGAAGATAACGACCACAGATTTAACAAGTAATTAACTCGATAAGTAACTTTCGGACTGTACGAGGAGGAAAAAATCCGTGAGCCTACTTACTCTTTTAAGGATAAGTGTACCTCAAAAATGGTGTCATTCTCTTTTTCCGTTATGTCTTTATTCCTTTATTTAAGTCTATCACCATTCACGAAACTTCTTTTACTGTCTCCAGTTCTGACCTACCCCGTGACCTCCCAAGCCTAAGAAATCTTTCCATCGGACGCTTCCGACGAAACCCCTCTGACTTTCCTGTGTCCTCGGCTGACACGTTTCCACTGTTTCTTCCCTTCTCTTTCACATTTCAGGGCCTCCATCCTTACTCGTACTGTACCAGGTCTCTACCTTTACACCGACGTTCCTCCGTCCCTCTACCCTCCTCCGTCCTCACCCGGGTCCTCCTGTCTCTCCCTGGTGTGCCCAGAGGTCCCGACACTGCTACTGAGTCCCACGATAAAAGTCGTGGCAGTGCTCCCTACACTTATAACTCTACAAAATTCGTCTTCCCATTGTACTAGACTCACTGTAAATTTTTAGTCTGAAACCGACGACGGACCTCTTACCTGATGTCCTCACCCACTACGACCTTCGCCCCTCTGGCCGATGCTGCTGAGACCGTCAATAGGTCCGTCCTCTACTACTGTCGAACCTAAGTCGAAGTTCCTCACTTCTGTCACTCCTTACCGGAAAAGTAAGAATTTCATGTACCATGACTGGTCTGGACGTCTTTTTAATATACGACCACGATGAATATAAATGTATCACCTCACTTCTCGTCAAAACCACCAAGTCCCCTCAAACAAAACCTGGACTGGTACCATTTTGTCGTAGTCATACAAGACAAGGATAAAAACATTTATTATGTTATCGTTATTATAGTTTACTATTAGATGGGTGTCTTTTTTGACGTTCGTTCGTATAGTCCAATGAATTGGTAAGACCCGGTCAAGACAGTAAACTATTCGACACTATTGTTCAACATGGAATATCCCAAGAAAATCTAATTTACTGAGTTTTGTTTGTATATATATATACACACACACATATACACACACACACATATGTATAAAAAAATCCTTAGGTTAAAAATAACATTTTTTTATCTTTCATAAAAGTAGTTTCATAAAGGAAAAGGTAGTACCAAAAATAATGTACTATTACTTATATCAAGAGACACGAGATGTAATCCTGGAACAACAAATCAAACGTGTATGATCAAACATAGACGATTAGGGTTTGAAGATTAAACAGGAAGGGAGTGGGGGAAACGGGGACCATTAGCATGTAAACAAAATATCCAGACACTCAGATAAAGACAAAGTATTTAGTCAAGTAGACACGGTATAAAATCTAAGGTGTATATGTACGATAGTATACCATAAACAAAAAGAGACTAAGTGAAGTAAAGTATACTATTAGAGATCGAGATAGATAGATACAACGACGTTTACCGTAATAAAGTAAGAAAAGATACCGATTTAATTAGTCATATGAGTTCTCGTGAATATTGTAACAGTGTGTAAATCACTATAAATTTAAGACCGGTCATACTTAGCCACAATGTCTCTGTAATAATGAAACGGTTATTTCCAGGTAGATCAGTTTCGTTACCAAAAAGGTCATCAGTACGTACCTACACTCTCAACCTGATATTCCTTTCGACTCGCGGTTTCTTAACTACGAAAACTTGACACCACAACCTCTTCTGAGAACTCTCAGGGAACCGGACGTTCGTCTAGGTTGGTCGGGAAGGATTTCCTCTAGTCAGGACCCACAAGTAACCTTCCTGACTACAACTTCGACTTTGAGGTTATGAAACCGGTGGACTGCACTTCTCGACTAAGTAGACTTTTCTGGGACTACGACCCTTTCTGACTCCCGTCCTCCTCTTCCCCTGCTGTCTCCTACTCTACCAACCTACCGTAGCGGCTGAGTTACCCTACTTAAACTCATTAGAGGCCCTCAATCACTACCTGTCCCTCCGGACCGTATGACGTCCGGTACCCCAGTGTTGTCAGCCTGTGCTGACTCACTGACTTGATTTGACTGATAACTGACCGTGTCATTGTCTTGATGTCTGTCGAGATGAGAAGACATAACACTAAAAGACAATACGACATTTAAATATGTTCGTACGTATTGTGACCAATCGTCGTCCTGTTTTTCCGAAAATTTTTATGTCGCATTCTCTTACCATGTTGTTATTGGTATAACTAATAAATGACATATCCGTCACAGGACACACTTATGTCTGAGTTCGTAGGTAAATTTTTTAAGACCGAGGAGAGAAGGACATGTACATTGACCCTTGTCGGGGTATTCCAACAATCCTATTTGTTAATAACTCTAAGTTTGTATATGAAAAAATATATTTCTTTTTATTTAAATTCTTAGACCTCTTGTGAGTCATATGTTTTTTATGTAAAGTTTTTGATTAGTTGAGATTTATTGAACAAATGATTTTAGGGATAAAAGTAGATGTGTGTTTAGTCCGTTTTTGGGGTGAAAAAAACGATAAAGGAAAGCAAAATTATTTGTATATAAAACTCAGTGTTAAAAATTGGACTCCATAGAGTAACATCAAAAGGGTAATAAATCCTCCTTACAAACCCTCACTAAGAACACCAGATAAAAGAAATTACCAAAGTAAAAACTGTCATTCTAGTAATTACAGATCCTCTGCTAAGTAGTGATTTATTCTAAGGAAGAGAATTCTACGATAAGTATCACATAAGTATAGTCAAGTCGATGAGTCAGTACAGACTGAGAAACGTTAGGGTACTTGGTCTCGTGTGGTCCGGAGGGACAGGTAGTGGTTGAGGGCCTCAAGTGGGTTTGAGTACAAGTAACTCAACCACTACGGTAGGTTGGTAGAGTAGGAGACAGCAGGGAAAGAGGAGGACGGAAGTTAGAAAGGGTTGTAGTCCCAGAAAAGTTTTCTCAGTCGAGAAGTGTAGTCCATCGGTTTTATAACCTCAACGTTCGAAGTTGTAGTCAGGAAGGTTACTTGTGGGTCCCGACTAGAGGAAATCCTACCTGACCACCTAGAGGGACGTCAAGTTCCCTGAGAGTTCTCAGAAGAGGTTGTGGTGCCAAGTTTTCGTAGTTAAGAAGACTCAAGTCGCAAGAAATATCAGGTTGAGAGAGTTGGTATGTGTTGATGACCTTTTTGGTATCGGAACTGATCTGCCTGGAAACAACTGTTTCATTACAGAGACGAAGAATTACATGGTATTTCACATGGTGTTTCACATAGTATCTGTCCTTAATTTATTAACCAAGTGTAGAAAGTTAGAGTTCATGTATTTATTTTACATGTCTATGTCAATGGTATGTCGATGGAGTATACCTTTGAAATTCCTATACTTATCAAACCTTTTTTTTTACATTTCGTGTTGTTACCGACTAATCAGAAAAGTTAGATGAAAACAAACAAAAGTGTTGTCGAATGTGGTAATCATTGTAAGTAATGTCACCGAGACAAATTATTCCATTCATAAAAGATGTGTGATTTAAAGTAAATGCACTTACATTAAAAGGGAATTTTCTAAATTTTATTATTAGTTGTCTCCCATCGAAGTCGTGCCGTCCCTTCATAAAACCATCTCTAGATTTTCCTTCTTTTTCCGTTCTTATATAACCTAATATCCTTCGAATTCGGGTGGGATTATACACGTTTTAAAGTAAAATTTCTATTCTTAGATACGATCTTCCCGTAAGTTCACTGAAAAATAGGAAGTTAATACCCATTTGTTTAAGTGTAAACTAGTTTTATACGTTTTAGATAAAAAACCCTTTATCCCGTTTGTAAATTTAGATCGACTTTTACATACAAAATTGTTTTGTTTACTAGTTCACGTTAATGACCGGTGACATGTCAATTACTTAGTAAAATAAGTTTACTAAAAAAAAATGATTTGTTTTCGATACACTTTCATGAAGACTCTTGTGTTTCTATCGTTTACCGAAAATAAGCGTTGTTTAAATGTGAGATCCATTCTGGACCTCTGACCATTTATAATTTCAGTGACGCATTATCGTCAGTAGGTATCGAATTTTTCCCGAAGGCACTATCGAGTCGACCATTTCTTAGATGGACGTTACGTCCTCTGGAACCAAACTAGGTACGCAGTCCTTCTAGGGGACCTCTTCCCTATCCGATGGGTGGGGTCATAAGAACCCAAAGGGAACACCGAGTCGACCATTTCTTAGGTGGACGTTACACCCTCTGGAACCAAACTAGGGACCTAACCCTTCTAGGGGACTTCTTCCCTTTCCGATGGGTGAGGTCATGACACCGGATCTCTTAAAGTGCTGACAGGTACCCCATCGTTTCTCAGTATGTACTGACTCGTTGAAAGTGAAACGTACCGAACTTTTCTTTAGTATTAGGTGTCTCTCAGGTTATTGAACGTCAACCCAACTTCCTTTTGAAGTACTTCTTTGACCCGTTCCACTTTTACTCGATCTGGTTCTTTTTTCAGGTTTGTTCCTGTTTACGTGACTTTAAGTCTTGAGCTCAATATCAATATGGGACTGTTTACACCTCTTTCCGGGTTTAGTACGCAGAGATTCTGGTCTAAGTCATCGATCTCTACCAAGATCCTAGTACTTAACTTTGTGGACCATCTGTTGATTTTATCACTGTACCTTTTATTTCTCTCTACCCATGTCTCTAGATGGTGTGACTGTCTGTGATTAACTGACTGCTGTTGAAATTATGCAAGTTATGTCTGTTACCGTCGGTTTTCCCGACTATTTAACCTTCTTTTGATTCCTGGTGACTTACCTCCTTCGTCAACTTCTTCCCTTTCCAATCCTGCATGATTTCTCCATCACTGAAAAACTCTAACCCTTGCGATCTAAAATAAGTACCTTGTTACTTACTTCAGTGGGTCCGTTTTCCACTTTAATCCTCTTTTCTTCCGTGTCTACCTTTGGACGTCTTTTATGTAAAGACCAATCCGTCCCTTTCTTAAACGATTGTTTGGACTCCTTCCTTCTGGTTTCTCCGTCCTTCCTGTCCTACGTCGCAGAACCTTAGTTTCCCTCCTCTAGTTCTTCCCACCTGGTTGTCACAAACTACGGCAGTTCCCTTGTTCTGATTTCCACCTGTCGACCCTACACCAGTGACAACTGGAATCACTACCACCAAAAAGGACGCATACATTCTATGTGTATATTCGGAACGTTTTCTCTTAGAAGTAGAAGAGACGATTCTTCAAAGGTGTAAATCCCTTTGACAAAAAAAGTATTTTGATAATGGACCATTGAACTCGTGTATTCAGAGATTTCGAGATTGTGGTTTAGTAGAGGTCTTTGTGAATAACTCGTATATATACGGTTAGTCACCAACGATTATGTTACTGGTATACACGATTTCTTACGCAGGTGTAAAATAAAACGGAGACATCAGTGACCGTACACACAAATAAATGTAATATTCAATCATTTACATAACTCTTAGGGGTGTCTTCCTTAGTACTCGATTAGTGTGTTAGTTACCCAGTCATGAAATATTTCATACAAACTTCCTCTAATGGAAGTTTATGAACGAACTCACATTTCAATAATAAAATTCTTCTAATAGTGTTTGACGAACGAACTGACAAACATTACTGTACTGAAACGAAAACTTTGTATGATATTTGTCTTTGTCAGAGCGTCTGAATCTTTTGTTTGAATACCAATGGTTTCCCCTCCCTATTTATTCCTCCAACCTTAATTGATATACGACGTATATATTGTTGTCTATTGGTTGTGCCTGGATGACATATCGTGTCCCTTGATATAAGTTATAAGACATCGTTAGATATGTCCTTTTCTTAGACTTTCTCCTACTTATATACAAATGTATGTTGACTTAGGGAAAGACATGTGGACTTTGACTAGGTTGTGGCATTAAGTTGATCGGAGGTTATATTTTATCTTTAATTTGACTTTTTCATTTGTCTTTATTTTTAACACTCTTTTGTTTGTGTGGTATCTATAATTTGGACTACATTCAAAAAAGGGACTTAAAGCGATTCTGTGCCTGAATCTCCGACAACTTCGCCGGACTCTGTGACTCGAGACTACCCGTGACCCGGCTCGATACCCAGGACTCGGACTCAGTCAATCTTTAATGACTCAAGTCATACGAATAGTGTCAACGTTCTTCAACTACCTTTTTGTACGAAGTAACACCGGAAAGACTCGTTGTCTTATACCGAAGAAAAATATTTAAATTCATTACTCAGGTGTTGAGGTCGACGAAAAAGAGACTCAACGGAAGTTAAGATCTGTATTAGTAAAAGTAGCGGTGACCATAACGAGAGACTGGCGACGCTTCTGAGTATACATTCAAGTGTCTCCAAAACGTTTGCCGTGGAACATACGATGGACGGAGTATGAGTCCTAAGAGTGTACCCTATCTCTCCATCGGAAGTAATAAAGTTGTTGAATGTACACTGTCTAAATCTCTTCGAGTAACGTTTTAGATATTTAATTGCTGTTATAAGATCGTGAAAAGGACTGCCCCGTGGTACGGTATAAATGAAGTTTAGATGAGTTATAGACTAAAACTCGTCGCAATAGTGGGAACTTTATAATTTTTATCGTAGAAAAAATATAAATTAAAAATAAAATATACTAAATGTTAAAAACAAAGTAAAACTAAATGTTACAACACAATAAAAGTCCACATCTCGTTCCATTAGCTAAGTCTATATGTATAAGTATATAGGTAAGAAGAAGTCTGAGAAAAGGGTATATCCAATAATATCTTATAACTCAAGGGACACGATATGTCATCCAGGAAACAAAAATAGATAAAATATTTGTCATTACATATATATAATTAGAGGTAGAGGATTAAGTAGGGAGGATGGGTGGAAAGGCGAAACTATTAGGACTCAAGCTTTTGTCGTAGAATCATGTTGTAGTTTGCAGACTTCTTTACGAATATAGTTGACTTAGTTTATTTAAGGAAGAAATGGTAGAGTCACAGACTTATTAGTTACTCCATAGTAGTAAACTCTCAATTCCCCTTTTTTACTTTTTATTTAGGGTTTATTATTCGAATAAAAGAATCCCAATTAAGATATTAACACTTTACTGTAGTGACGTAAGTCTATTCGAATTATGGACTTTACTGGAAAGTTATTTCCATATTCCTTAGATAGTCCTTTTTTTTTTTAGGAAGGGTAAGTATGGAATCGAAAATTGTCCGTTTTTTTTATACAGGGAAAGGTTTTGTGATTACTTAAAAAGATCAATGCTCCCAAAAGAAGTACCCTCGGATCCAGATTGGTGTGTGTTTTTCTCGGTGAGACAGGAGTAAGACGAACTTCCGTCCCACTGATCCCCGACGAGGACAGACATCTGTCGTGGTGTTTCTCTCCAAACCAGTCTCGACGGTTTACGACTAGTCCCTTTACTGGTTGGAGTGACTATTCGAGACTTTTCTTCCGTGCACACGTGTCTGTCGAGTTCTCCTTGCGTGCATGGGAACTTGTACGTCCTTAAAAGACGACACGTCCATAAGAAGTAATCGTTACGGGAGCCTTCTTTTACTGTCTCCGAAATTCAACCTCGGTCGTATCCCGTGATCAGTCATCTGAACCACTGACGCAGACGTTTCTTTAAGTCTCCGCGGGGCAGCTGGGGCGGGGGTGTCAGAAGTCGTGGGTCCCTAGTTACGATATGACAAGGTAGTTTTCAACGGATACGAGCGGAACTTCAAGGGATGTCTCGAGGGAAAGTTTAAAGAGGGTGAGTTCGTGTCAAACGTCCTAATTGAGTACACTTTAACGACACGAGGATACAAAAAATGGACGTTAAGTCCGTAAAGAATGTCAAAGTAAATTGTGTAAAGACGGTGTCCGAAATTTTGATCCCAGATAGTGTCATGTCGTAAAGGTTTAGTTATTTTACTAGTAGACGAGAATACACCCGTTGTCGTAAGATAATTCGAACCACCAGAGTCCAGAAGTTTCGTTGTGTGCGTTCATAACTTCACTTGAAATTATGACGAATAAGGTTAACGAATGACGAATAAGGTGTGGGTCTGGTGACTCAAAGGAAGGTAATAGTATATTGGGTCGTTAAAACCGATATTAAAATTTTTTTTACAACACAGTCTGAAACAAGTAAAAACAAGACTAGTTAAAGTAGTGAAAATGAAAAAAAGTCCACTTTAGATCAAAATTTTTCAATTGTTTATTTTGACGTACGAGTAAAGGACTGGATTGTACTTGTCTTGTTACTGTCTTAGGACACATGAAAGAAGCCCCTAAATAATAAGAATCCCAAACTACAAACCCAGACAAAGAAACTAACGGAGGGAGGTTTTTGTGCACTACGGGTTCCAAAGTCTTTCCGACGGAAAACCGATCGTTTCTAGTATGCATGGGTACACGACTGAGTTACAACGAGGTGCTCCATGTATTTTTTTGTTTCCATGTATTTTTACGTACTAAATAAATAAAGTACTCGTTGGTAAAACAAGTCTATAGAACAGTCGATGAAATTGGGATTCTTTTTTTTTTTTTCCTTTTTTATAGATGGTTTATCGGACGAACAAGAAGGAAAGGAAAGATCGAGACAGAAGACAGAGTGAAGGAGACGGATTGGGGTGATAGCATGTATAAAACCGAAACTCTTTTTTCGATGATAGTAGTAGTCTCTACATTCATATAAACCAGAAGTATCTTGTCTGCAATCGTGAAGGGACCACCGAGTCGCCATTTCGTAGGTGGACGGTTACGTCCTCTGTGCCCAAGTTAGGGACCCAACCCTTCTAGGGGACCTCTTCCCTTACCGATGGGTGGGGTCATAAGAACGGACCTCTTAGGGTTCCTGTTTCCTCAGACCACCCAATGTCAGGTACCCCAGTGTTTTCCCAGTCTGTACGAATCGTTGATTTGTTGTTGTTACGTTTGTGATTTGCACGAATTTATAAATGTAACTTTCCCAGTAAATCTATAAACGGTCATCACCTGGGTCGGAAAGGGGATCGATGGAGTGAATAGGAAGAAAGGAGTAATGGAGGTCCAGAGAAAGGTTCGGGTCTCCAGTACGCGACACTCGTTATTCCACGACTTGTCGACTAGGCAGGGAGGAAAGTAAGTGAACTGTGGCAACGATTCGTGGATCGTATACGGTCGTAACAAGATTCAGGAATTGGTCAAGAGTTTTAGGTGATTTTAGGGGTGTTAAACTTCAGTACAAGAACCTGTCCTTACTCCCACCCTACCGGTCCCCTCACCTGTTTAGAGATGACCTTTCGTCTCCTTGTGACTATATACATAATTGAAGACACAGGCACACTTTAATAAAAGGAGTGAGAATGTTTTATACGGTTCGAACGAACTTTCTCACGAAGGAGTTTACGTTCTTTTTAGTTTTACTTTTCAGATCTAAGTCAATTGAGTCACATTGAAGATGAAGAATTTTGACTCTACTCTCTACACTCTAATTTCTTTCACGGGGGTTCTCATGACTTAGTCCTAAATTTCTGTGTGAAAGTGACAAATCAGTACCACACACACTCTTTTACGGAAACCTTAAATTCATTTATACATTCAGAAAGAACGAAAGTCACTTTACACCAACAGGAAGTTTATTTTCCATGAGTATAAAAATGTCAACCGTAATTATGAGGTAAATTAATAGAAGGTTCCAACACTTTTAGACATAAATTGCTTTCTTTTGACAATTGAACGGGGGTTTATTGAAACTAGTAAAAGGACTACAAGAATTTTCGTTAGTGCCTTCATAAAGGGTTTTCAAATTTTTTAGTTCAATCCGAAAACGAAAACCTTACCTAGACTCTTTTCTACTTCGTCCAAAAATTTTACTCCGTTTACCGTAACGATAGTTTCGTTTACACTGTAACAAATCACCAGTCTTCATCAAGGTGGTCTCGACCACTTTTTTTAAAGTCTTACGGATTTTTATCACTACTTTCCACCACTACAACTCCTTCCCGCAAGGAGATCAAAATTGTCGTTGTTCCGTTCTCCGTCACCTGTTCAGCGAATCTAGATAGAACGAAGTTTTTACAGAGGTACAGTTGATGACGACCTCCTCCTCTTTGTCGGCCTACCGGCACTATGGTGGGACTACTGACTAGTAGTCTCCGGACTCCGTGACTCACCGGAAAGAGATAATGTCCCTTAAGGGATTTTATTCGAAATGATTCGGAGGATATAAAATAGAGTCACGGTATCTTGATCCTAACGATCTACAGGGTTGAACTAAAGTTCCTGTGACGTATGTAGGAGAAAGTTTTGACCTGGTATTTATGGACAAACATTATTTTTAAATTTTTAGTCTTAGGCATAAGGGAAAGATCTCGAACTTTGTGAGATGGTTAGAGAAACCATTTCTAATTATATTTTATAAAAGTTTATCTCCCTTGTATTATGTCTACACAAAAAAAAAAGTAAAAGAAATAAAAGTCAAAAGAAAAAAAAAAATTAAAATTTTAGAAATTAAGAATGTACTTTCACCTTCACAATCAGTGAGACAGTTCAGACTGAGAAACGTTGGGGTGTCTGATATCGGGAGGTCCGAGGAGACAGGTACCCTAAGAGGTCCGTTCTTATGACCTCACCCAACGGTACGGGAAGAGGTCCCCGAGAAGGGGCGTGTCCCTAGCTTGGACCCAGAGGAGGTAACGTCCGTCTAAGGAAAGACAGACTCGGTAACCCTTCAGGTAGTGTCACAACCCTGTCCATTTGGGACACCACAGTTTCAGACGGAGTGGATCCGTCGGAGGGGTCGAAGGGGTCCCCGTGACCTCGGGACGGACGGGAGGGAGTCGGGTCTGGTTGTTCGTCGTTTTCTGTCCGGTTGTACGAGTTCTCCGTCCTCCTTCGGCCACGTGCCCTTTTTGCCGTTCAATTACGTCCATTCTTTTAGTCCTCTCTTTTCGAGATTTTTTTATTTTCGTACATCGTATTTGAAAGGTTTATACGATTCGCAAACTTCCCTTGATGTCAATTCTTGTCTACCTGTTCTGCCGGTTTCTCTGTTCCCCTTTATTAAATAACCTCAAGATCTTCCCACCCATATATGTTCAAATCAGTCTTATCAATGGGTCTGTATCAGACACAAAGGTTCCTTTTATTACCATCCTTGACTAGACTCTGTCTCCCTTTGTATTAAGACTTTATACACAAGTTCAAGTGACAAATAGAAGACCCGTCTCTTCTGATAAACAAATAACTTTATTA
Organism: Capra ibex; assembly: GCA_006410555.1. Classification (NCBI taxonomy): domain Eukaryota; kingdom Metazoa; phylum Chordata; class Mammalia; order Artiodactyla; family Bovidae; genus Capra; species Capra ibex. The sequence continues at coordinate 3,193,023 of SJYO01001178.1, forward strand.
ATATCGGTATGATTTACCTTTCTAGTTACTATTTCACTATTACATTCTTCAATTTTCGTCTTTTTTCCTACACAATCTTCTTAAAAGGTGGTACAAACATTTTATAATATTAAAACACTTAAGATTTTTTCAATTTTTAAACCAAGTGAAAATAAAAGTTCTAAATTTACTATCTTCGTGTGTCCTCAAACTCCCTAATTTCAACGATATTTCATCTAATACGATTGGAATATAGTTTTTGGTATACTTTTTATATTTTATGAATTTCATTACATACATACATTTTACATGAATGCATATATTTTAATTTTACTGTTATTAATGTTCGGTAAGTATGTTGATTATTCCTCTTTTAGACCTAAAAATATTTTCAGTTGTCTTAGGTTCGTTAAGACTTGTTTGAAGATTAAGTTAAATATGAGGGATTTTATCCCCTTTCATAAAGTTGTCCGAATAAATTTATTTGGTAATATATAATTATTATATTTTAGACTAACATTACCTGTACCCTATTAAACCAAACACCCTAAAGTGTCAGGATGAACTTAGAATAAGTATTTGAAAAAGGAATTTGTTCATACTTTTAGTAGGACTTTATTTGTCTCACATCACTTGAGTTACCTTTTAAAAGTGGAGTGAGTCTTGGAGTGTTAGGAATGACATTTGTAGACTCCTCTCGGAATTACACAAAGTGGACCCTTGTCCCTCCCCCCTTCCTTCGCGTGCCCTCACTCCACGATAAACCAACCACTAAAGGACAATTGGTGACTTTAAGACGTATGTTTAATCATTAACCCCCGAGACTAATTGAACCTAGATAAATTGACACACAAAACCCCCACAAAAATTTTACGTGTGTTGACACTGTATTGCCCAGGACACTACACGTAAAATATCTAGGACTTCAACTGGGTCTTAGATCATTACTCTCAGGTTTCTATCCCCTCAAATGTGAATAATGAGTGTCAACTTTTTTTAAATTTTCTAGGTCAAAATCTCTCGATTTGTTTATTACCGTAATGTCATTGTACCCCTGTTCATGAAGGGGAAGGATTGTTATCCATGTCAGGATCGTTTGGAGTGGGTTTTGGTCTCCTTTCTAGTGGCATACCATTGCGAAAACACTGACCTACACACTGCCCTATTTTGTCCATTCCTACCTGTTGGGGGAGAGGGGTGTTAATCATTATATCCGACAAGGACTCTTTGTTTACGGTAAGTAAGTGTTCCCATGGTGTTAAAGGATAATAAACAAGTTCTCTTTGTCACCATTATAACATTTCTCAATGATATAAAGAAAATACAGTACTTTACTGAATGACGACTCAATATTGTAATTATAGTATTGGGTCACTATTTAAAGAGAAAATATTTGTTAAAGTTCCTATGACTGTCGGTAAAAATTGAGATCAATTTTATTGATTAATGTACACAAATATGTAATAAAGTTCATTCTATTTCTGACTAGCATTAAATGATACACAACTAACTGAACTATTATGGTAGATTCTTTAAACAAAGTGAACTAGAAATCTTCATTTATAGGTTAAAGATTTTCCTTACTTTTATAAGTAATTATTATCAAAAACCTAACAAGAAATTATTAGTTTGTAAAATCCCCTTAAGCTATGAATGATCTTTGAATTTCTAGTCATAAGTGGAGTGAAAAACTATTCATAATCGTATTTTAGGATGTTTTACCTTATAAAAGTATAATTTTCAAATTTAAAGTCAAGACTTTCTTAAGATCAGACAATAGTACAACATTTTAATTCGTTTTATTACTTATGGGTTTCTTCTGTAAATTTCTGATAATTTTGTTATAGTTAGTAGCGATATGCCTTTTATTACACAGGACCTTAGTAGCTCCGATACCCAGCAGGAGTATCCGTATGCTCCGTATGGTGTACTAAAATTTAGAATGTTATTTCACAGTTTTGTAGGAGATTGATTAGCTGTAGCTCTGGTGTACACAAGAAAATAAATCCGGTATTTCAAGTTCGTTCATTGTCCTTTATTGGTAAAACGTTTACGTCGACTTCAATCGTATTAGGGGTGGAAACCTTCGGACGGCGGTAAGGGATGGTGGGGCCGTGAGTCCGATGTTTAGGACACTCGAAACACTGTCGCCGAACGGATCACTGGGTTTCGGATAACCGTTCCAGTTCTGAACTCTTCCGTCCTTTGTGGAGATATGGATGTCTTGGAGTATTTTATTTTCAGGTGTTGCAGTCAGTAAGAGATTTAATGGAAGGACCCTCGGGTCCACATAAAAGATTTTCCTTTGCTTTTTTTTCTAAGGATCGTAGAGTCTTACCTTGAGATACGATACCTAATTGTAATACCAATTCCATGATAGAAATTCCTGTACGAGGTTTTCTGGATGCCTTAGGTCAAAACTCTATATTGAATAAAATATTCAACTTTTGACGAACGTAAGTCTAACCGATTTATTACGTATTTTTAAAGTCTTCTAGGACCAGACTAATGTCTGCTACAGAACCCTTCTGACTTTTACGTGGGCACTTGTATTTATTTTTTGTACAAAAAAAAAATTCAAAACCTATTATGGACCGAGAAGAGGGGATGGTGTCGGGTTTGTGAAGTGAAGAGTTCTTTCGAGTCATAAAGAATACTGGAACAGTCCTTTATTGAGGAATTATTTGGGTTATGGATAACTCTTGATGTGACTTAAAAATTTGTATTTTATGTACATACGTGTATACATTGTGTACATATAATGGTATAAAGTACGATGGTACATTTGTTTACATAAGAGGTTTCACTTTTGATGATATATATAAATTTTGTAAAACCGAAATAGAACTTAAAATTTGGGTTCACGACAGTCTATTCGTCTACTGTCGTGGGAATACCGTCTTTGACTTCTTCTTGATTTCTCGGAGAACTACTTTCACTTTCTCCTCTCACTTTTTCGACCGAATTTCGAGTCGTAAGTCTTTTGCTTCCAGTACCGTAGACCGGGGTAGTGAAGTACCGTTTATCTACCCCTTTGTCACCTTTCTCACCGACTGAAATAAAAAACCCTGAGGGTTTAGTGACGTCTACCACAGACGTCGGTACTTTAATTTTCTACGAATGAGGAACCTTTCTTTCAATACTGGTTGGATCTATCGTGTAATTTTTCGTCTCTGTAATGAAACGGTTGTTTCCAGGTAGATCAGTTCCGATACCAAAAAGGTCACCAGTACATACCTACACTCTCAGCCTGACACTTCTTTCGATTCGCGGTTTCTTAACTATTAAAACTTGACACCACAACCTCTTCTGAGAACTCTCAGGGAACCTGACGTTTCTCTAGGTTGGTGGAGTAGGATTTCCTCAAGTCAGGACCCACAAGTGACCTTCCTGACTACAACCTTGGATTTTGAGGTTATGAAACCGGTGGACTACGTCTCACGACTGAGTAAACTTTTTCTGGGACTACGACCCTTTCTGACTCCCGTCCTCCTCTTCCCCTGCTGTCTCTTACTCTACCAACCTACCGTAGTGGCTGAGTTGCCTGTACTCAAACTCATTTAGGGCCCTCAACCACTACCTGTCCCTCCGGACCGCACGACGCCAGGTACCCCAGCGTTTCTCAGCCTGTGTTGACTCGCTGACTTGACTTGACTTGACAGTTTCCCCCCCCCCCTCTTTTTTTAGTTCTGACTAAAGAACCGAACATTTCATTGATTTAAAATGGGATGGTACAACCACCTTTATAAAGTCTTTAACGATACGATTTTGTTTTTAACTGATGTAATCTGGTTTTGAACCACCTCTTGTCTTGTGATTTACTCGTCTTAGAAAGTAAGGAAAAGAAGGATAATGACCTTCATGATATTACTGGTTCTTACACATGACATACGGTCTGAGTACCTTTCTCGTTTGTTGCGTCAGATTTCTGAGCGCTGATTGTCAGTCTTTTATTTTGTACTCATCGTGGACCGAGGTGTAGAAGGTCGAGTCTGATAGTTGGCATTTCCCCCGTCTCGTAAATGTTTTTCCATTACATGCACAACTGCTGGTACATGTCTTTGTATTTGACGCAGATGAAAGGAACTATATCCTACTTGATTCTGAAATTAACCTCAGTTTGGTTCGTGACGGAGGTAATGGGTAGTATGAGACATTTCCTCGTCTAAATCGACCGAAGTTTGACTGTTTTTATAGAATAAAAGTGGAAGTTTGTTAGTCAAATGTAGTCTTTTTTTCCTTTTGAATCATTGTCCTCTATTCACATAGGAAATTGTCTTAAAGTGCCTCAAGGATATCCTCTGATTTAGACCAAAAGTTGTTGACAAGTTTCTTTAAAATTTTGTATCAAAATTTTATCAAAGTATCAAAAAGACTTCACATGAAAAACGATTGATGACATTCTCAATTATACTAGGATGAAGGGGTCTCTTTATTTTTACTACACAAGACGTTAAAAAGTCAAATATTTATATCAATAGACAAGTCGAACTTCCCAATTGCACCCCTCTTTCAATACTTGTTAAGGTTTGTCTTACAACCAATATCGTTTCTTGTTAAGTCACATGAAGCCCTACGGCTCTTACCCTTTCTGGCACGAAAGTCCGGATCATATAGGTCTTCGTTCATTCAGACAAACTCCCATATACATACTATAAAAGAGACTATTTGGGTAAAATTCCATTCTCTTTGTCTAAGTATACGTAATTAAGAGGAAACTACTATTAAAACACCTCCTCCTTTACCGTTGGGTGAGGTCCTAAGAACGGACCTCGTAAGGTGCCTGTCTCCTCGGGTCGCCCAATGTCAGGTACCCTGACGTCTCTCAGTCTGTGCTGACTCACTGATTGTGTCTGTCTACGACTAAAAACTACCATTTTACACAAACTCTGCTGCTCATCTCCGGTCAACCCTTTTGTGACTCGTCTTTGCCTCAGGGTCCGGTGGGCACGAGGGCTCCGGTCTCGACGTCCGTGGGGTCCCCGGTGGAGGAACCCTTGCGGTGAGTCGGACTGGGAGGGGGAGTAGAGGTGACTGTGAAGTAGGAGAGGACGAGGGGTCGAGAGACTCGGGTTCGACAGGACCGAAACTGTAATAGAGACGAAAGGAAAATAGGGAAACAAATTAATGCTAGGAGTTTCCTCTCCTCTGTCTGCTACTGTGATGGATCAATTGGGGTACCCCTTTTTCACCCCTTTTCTACTCTCTCTAAAGTAAAAGGAAATATTTTGGTCACGGGGAGTCACGTTCTTCTACGTCCCTATTGACGACTTGACGTCACTTGGCACACATTTCCTTTGTTTTTAAAGTTAAGTCAGTTTGTAATGACTCGTGTAAGATATTGAGAGACATAATATTAATGAGACAGAAGAAAGGAATAAAAAATTTTTTATTTGTAAAATAAATGTAAACCCACGAAAGACAGTAATGGTTTATAAAATTAAATGTAAAAGAAGAAGTACTACCTCTTGTAAGTTGACGTTTTGCAAGTTTATAAACACATAAAAGTTGGTAGTTTTCCGTCCCAAAGGAGTCAATAAAGGATATGAAACGTGAAAGAGTTACATGATTCAAGGTTAGAAAGGGAATCTCGGTGACGAAGAAAGACGAAATACGGAATACTTCTCTAGTCCAAGTTATAATTGTAAGAGACTTAAAAGTAGAAGAAACGAGAGATGTGGAGAGTTAAGTCAGATTGTATAAGTTGTTCGTAGATACGACACAGCCCGTACAAGACCCTCTACCTTTTCACTAACAGAAAAGTTCATTGATTGTCTTCATGTTTATACACATTTCCATTAATATATGTTGTAAATAATTAAGATATATTAAATATCTTTAACATAGTGTTTCATCCTTCTCCAATTAAGTAAATCTTCGTCTTTATGGACTCACCCGGAATTTCGTATGTAAAAGGAATTGACTAGACTTAGAGAGAGAATCTAATAAACAAATGATGTACCATCTAAGTCTGTTGTTAATTTTTGTCTTGGTAAAATACATTGTCCTTATAATCTTCTTTCACACAATAAAAGTTTTATGACGTCCGTTCAGATTGTATATGGTGTCGTATTCTCTACACGTCATCTCTATGGTCGGATTTTCAGTTTATCCAATAAGGAAGTTGTTTGTAAGTGACTTGTCTACTCGTCCTATGTCTCTCCTACCACTGTTTCAAGGACATCCCTTCCTCGTACCTGTGTTTCTCTTTCGGGGTTTAATTTGGGACCCTTACACGTACGCACGTCTCTCCACGTCTATTGGTTTCCCTGTTTTTATAGTTCCTTTGACGGATTTTGAGTAAACCGTTCTCATTTCTTAAGGTCCTCACCTCTACTTCCTTCCTTTTCTTTTCAGTTCCTTTCTGACCCCATCTACTTTCCCGTCTCATCGTTTCTTCTGTATGTTCCGTCTGCGACATTTTCTACCGTCAATGTCCTTCTCGCCTTAAATGTTCTGACTCTTCTCTCTGTCTCCCTCCAGACCTTCCTACTCGTAGTTCCTGAGACATCCCTTCCGCTACCGTGTGCTGAGGTCATGAGAACGGACCTTTAAGGGTACCTACCTCCTCGGACCTTCCGACGTCAGGTACGCCAACGCTTCTCAGTCTGTGCTGACGCGCTGGAGTGAAAGTGAAAAGTGAAAGTATGTAACCTCTTGCTTTACCGTTGGGTGAGGTCACAAGAACGGACCTCTTGGGGTCCCTGTCCCCTCGGACCTCCCGACGGCAGATACCCCAGCGTGTCTCAGTCTGTGCTGACTTCGCTGAATCGTCGTCGTCCCTTACACTTCTTATCTTTTGTCGTTTCTTCTCTCTCTGTTAGAATCTTCCTTTTCCTTTGTGTCTCGACCCTTCCTCTTTTTAGTGTGGATCGTTAAAAAGTCTTTTTTTAGTCTATAAAATACACGACGATCACCTTTATATAGTGTATCCTTTCTTCACTTGTCTCCTTCACCCAGTAAAACTTCCATTCTTCCTCGTATACTTCCTTCTGTCGATATTCGCTTATTGTCAATTTTATTGTAACGAAGTCTTATACCAGTCCATTCGGTTAAAATCAGTACACCTTCCTAGTCTTTTTATGTTTGTGGTATCCAGTGAGAGTTAAAATATCTTTATTGTAATGTTTTACCCATTCCGAAAAGTTTTCTTATGATTTAAAATTTATCTACTATGGTCGAAATATTTGTCGTAAAGGAAATACAGTTCTCTATAACAATAGTTCTTAGGTAATTATTCCCTTGTGCACGCACTGGTGCTGGGGTGTCGGGTCCCACAAGCAGGAGTAACACTGACTACGACTGTTCGCAAAACCCTAAGGACTTGCTGATAGTTCTTTAAAATTCTCATAATTTTTGGAATTGACGTCTACTGGCAGCAAAAAGTCAACTTGACGTATGGATCAGTCCAAGTCAAGGAATAGATGGAACAAGACATTTCATTGACCGTTTTCCATGACAATTAAAGGGAGGTAAAAGTCTTATGTCTTCTTTTCGCGTTTTTTACTACAGTAGATATCGTTATTTTTTGGTCGCTGAATGTTAAGTTAAGAACCAATTAAGCATTGACACCGGTCCTGTTGTTTATTGAATCAAGTAATTAAGTATAAACTAATGTAGTCAAAGTCCATTTAGTAAGAAGTCACTCAGTCCTGCTTTTAAGTTTTCGTGATACTCGGAGAAATCCAGTCACTCCTACCAATGGTCGGGTCGAGATGGGTGCACTCATTAATACTGAAGGTTCCACAAGGATATGGTTAGGCTAAGTAGAATTCGTGATAAAATAACTAGAAGATGATGTACTCTTTGTTGCAACATCTTTTCCTGCCCCGGTGCGTTATCATGTCCCTACCTCGTTATGTCCCCGGGGATCCTCCCGAGTCGCTCCTGTATGGAGGGAGACAACCAAATCAGCGATTCAACACAGACTGAGAACGCTGGGTACTTGACATCGGGTGGTCCGAGGAGACAGGTACCCCTAAGAGATCGGTTCTTATGACCTCACCCAACGGTAAAGGAAGAGGTCCCCTAGAAGGACTAGATCCTTAACTTGGACCCAGAGGACGTAATGTCTAAGAAATGACTGACTCGATACTCGTTTCGGGTTTCTACTAAGAGACACTGGGGTGCCGGATATGTCAACCACCTTAAGAGGTCCGGTCTTGTGACCTCACACATCGGAAAGGGAAGAAGTCCCCTAGAAGGGTTGGGTCCAGAGGGGGTAACGTCCACCTAAGAAATGGTCGACTCGGTGTTCCCTTCGGGTTCTTATGACTTCACCCATCGGATAGGGAAGAGGTCACCTAGAAGAGCTGGGTCCTTAGTTTGACCCCAGAGGACGTAACGTCTCTCTAAGAAATGGTTGACTTGATAGTTCTTGGGTACAAAGGGCGATGACTGGGAATAAAGAGACCCAAGAAGAAACGTATGTGTACAGAGGGTCTTCGGAGTACTGAAGGAGTCGCATGTCCGATTGGAAGAGTAGAAACCCCGGGGTCGTTTTCCAGACTGCATAGAACTAGACGTCATGTACAAAGAAACTGTATTTTCGCACTTGTTCACGTCGTTTCTTAGTACTTGTGAGAAGTGTAGAAGTACCTTCTTGGTGCAGACCCAGGACGGATTTGCTAGTAATGAAAATAGATCTCCTTATAATTTAAACGAAGAACAACATTGTTGTAGTCCATCCACTTATGCATGTAAATCCAATAAAGGTATTCCTAGGGACGATCAAGCAGAACCACAGGTCTTAGAAGGACGTTGACGAAAGGCTGGTCGATCCTTCCACTTCCGTCGGTACGGAAAGACAGAGCACTCGGTTCGAAGTAAACTAAGACTGTGTGTCTCGAGGTCACTCGCGGACGACGGTAGTCTACCGTGTGATCGGGTGGCGAGACACTAGGGTCGGGTTGACGGATTTGGAAGACTGGAAGTTCCCCTCCTCCTTCCTTTAAGTGTGCACGACTTGACTTTTCGTGACTCCCCGACCTCAGTTTCGCGTCAGAAAATAAAAGTAGGATGTTTGTTCAGAAAGACGATATCTGTCACCAAGAGTAAAATGTCTACTTTTAGGGTCCGAGTCTTTTTGACTTTATATTGACGAGACACCAATGTCTCACTCATGGACCTCCTCTGTCTGAACTTGCGCCCACCCATTCTGATTCTTCGGTGTTCAGAGAACTATAGAGAGACCTGACATGTTGTATCTCGAGTAAAGGTTCCAGGTCTGACGAACTAGAGTCGACACCGTCGAGACTCTCGGGACGAGATCCCGACAGTACACAAATAAAGTATCAGGGCTGTCACTTAACTCTTGTAGTCTTCCCTTGTCCCAGGTCCTACAAAGGACGAGGTTCTTCCATCACGAAAAGAGAAACAACGTCGGAAAACGTACCCCGCTTACGTAATTTTTTTTTTTTTTTTCGAGTCCCGAAGGACTAGACATTGAACGTAGTGTCTGCTGTTTCTTTTTTTTGTTTTTGTTTTTGTTACCTGAGAGGGACTTCTTACTCCGACTTCAACCCGTCTAAGACCCCCACGGTTACTCTCTTCGTTGTGTAACCAAAATGTCTAATCAGTTCTCTCCTTCGTGTGAAGTAGAAGTTTTTGCGGGAGGCACCGACGTAGGACGGGGAATGTGCACCCCTATCCTGCTCCGTGGTCTCAGGGTATATTTGAAGCCGGTGTCAGTTTGACTCACTGCCAATTCTTCGTACTACGAAAGAGTACATTAGAGATAGGTAGATGACGTGTGTACACCATACGATATTTTATGTAAATAGAAGGTATCTTGAATAAGGTTTCCTTGTCTAATTGAACAAATGAGTTTCTTACTAAAATGTCATACACAAATTTTTCTTCTAATTTTCATTTACTTCAAAATATATAGTAAACAAAGTATTAATTATACTGATCCTCACACACCTTCGTTACCCAATTTATCCCTGTTAACCCTTTAAATTTTCTTTAAATAATCTCAACTAAGGGTTACGACACAATTAAAGACGACATGTCGTTTCCCTAAGTCAATATGTATGTGTATGTAACAGTACAAGAAAAGGAAATACCACATAGTTCCTATAACTTATGTCAGGGGACACGATGTATCCTGGAACAACGAATAGGTAAGAGATATATTATCAAACGTACCCTTAAAAAAAGAAATGCACTGTGACGTCCTATTCAGACCCATTCACCGTGTTTATTAAGAAAATAAATTAAAAAACGGTAGTTTGAGATATTTTCTAGTGTTACTTCTCCTTACGTTAGAAGGACCCTCTACAACTTGACATTCCTATAATGTTGCAATCTGTCTGCCAACTAATGTCAATGTCTCATTTGATCCGTAGTGACAATTTTTGGGTCAATGACACTTATCGAAAATTCAGACAGACAGAAGAATTCGTGAAGGTGAGTTGACGACCACTTACATATCCAGTCATTTTTAGTCCTACATGGTTTCGACTCCTTTTATTGGATTAATATACTTAGTTGACAAGTCTAAGATATCGTTGTATTAAAGAGACACTAAGTAAAGATGTTTATTGCAGTACCTAGAAGGGTTACTGGTATACCAGTGACCTTTTTCTTACAAGTCAGTTTAGATAATGAAGTACTTTATTTTATCGGACTTTGTAGTAAGAACCCGAGTGACTTCTTTAGGGCTACTTCCTCTTTGTATGGAGAAAGGATTTATTTAGACTCTCTGTTGGTGTCCAATAGGTTGACTCTATTTCTTTAGTGTGTCCCCCTCCACCCTCCCCCCAAGCCCTAACCCTTGTGTGCATGTGGGCACCGCCTAAGTACAACTACACACCGTTTTGGTTATGTTATAACATTTCATTTTTATTTTATTTTATTTAGTACGTTGTCTGTTTATGTATCAAAAGAGTTATCTCTTATTCGGAAAAGATCCCTATTCTACCTTACTCCCGATCAGATACAGGTTAGTATTTTCGTAAAATTATTTAGGTTGGAAAATAAAGTGTCTATGTTGTATTTAGGTGGTTAACTCGAACCCACGTCGTGTTTAGCTCGTTGTTAAAGACGAGTAGTAATGAAATGTTGGTACAAGTCTCCCTCAGTACTAAAAACAGACTTACCGTTTCAACAATCTCTTAGTTCACGAGATTTGAGAGGACGGGAGTTGGCGTAAGAATAAGACGTAGACACAAAGGACGAGTGAACACCGTCTTACGATTAAAGTTGATTAAAGTTACTTTCGGGGTGTATTACATCGTGAGAGTAAAATAAATTTGTTTTTGATCTCTATTCCTCGTTCCGTCCCTACCGGGTGGTATGACGAGTTCGGTCGAAAGGTAATAAATTGTGTTAATAATCGACACGTACCACAGGTACAAAAAAATAAAGAGACTACAAAGACGTAAGGCTAGTCTCGACAATGATGACAAAGATTGAAACATGGGAGAAAACGTTCGAAAGTGTTCGGGGAATAATTTCGTGACCCTTCCGAAGGATAGACTATGAGACGGTCCGTGACAGGAAAACCTGTGTTACGTAAGTCCAATAATCGAACTACCCGTAGTAAGTCGTCCGACAGAATGTTAAAGGGACTACTAGTAGATCATTCTGACTTAACGACGGAACGGGTACCGAAAATCTAAATATATTAATTGGTTTTAATCGAACTACAAATTCTGTGTTACGGTCGGATGAGTAAATAAAAACCTCCTTGTGAAACCACTTGTGTTACTCACCCGACGAAACCTTAACGGTTGAATTTGAGAGTTTAAAAAGGATATTTTAATGATATGAATTTTTTAACTTTAAGATAATTCCGTTTATGGTAATTTTCTTTTGATACACTATTTCATTAGTCCATGGTATAATAAACGTAAAGTCAAGTGATAATACAAGTTGATTCAAGGTCATATTTTATAAACTGTGTCAAGGAACCTACACACAACGTTTATAATAAAAATGTATCATTGAGGGTCTTTTCTCATATTGCCGAAACCAATGTGTCGGGATTTTTGTGTCGTACGTGTTTTACTGTACATATGTGAGACAGTAAGTCTTCAATAATCACAGTCTGTTTTTTAAATTCACGGTTGGTGCATAATTTGTAGTATTATGTGTCAGTTATTATGGAATCTCTTCTCGCACTCAAAAAAAGATTTGATTAAAACACGAAGGACTATAATTTAAATGAAAGTATTGACTAGGTATTTTGTATAAATTAATGGATATAAAAGGTATTTCCTTGACTTCTCGTTTTTTTTAGTTTTAATAAAGGTATTCTGTTTTGAGAGACAGTTATCGTACTTCTTTACGACTTTAATTTTAGACTAAGAGAACAAAGATCAAGGTGATTTCGGTCATTATCTATACAATCTTAGACGACCTGGAATGAAACCCATTGAACTCTCTTTAAAGAGAGATATACTTTCAACCACTGTTATTATGGATGGACTATTTTTAGATCATTATGTACTTTTAGAATGATTAATATACTGGTCGTACTTCGTACACACACGTACCAATCAGCGAGTCGACACAGACTGGAAAACGCTGGGGTACCTGACATCGGGTGGTCCGAGACAATTACTCTAAAGAGTCCGTTCTTATGACCTTACCCAACGGTAAAGGACGAGGTCCCCTAGAAGGGTTGGGTCTTTGACTTCGACACAGAGGACGCAGAGAACGTAACACCCGTCTAAGAAATGGGTGGCCCGGTGACTCCTTCGGGGTATTGACCATATTTTGCTCGCGAGACACTTGCCGTCAAGTGTACACTAAGTAAATGTCGATCTAAATAAGTCGGTCATAATTGACTCGTACGACTTCTCGGTCCGTAACAAGATCCGTCACGGGTGCACCTCGGTAGTAGGATTCGTCCTGATTGGCCCTTCTACGCTCGAACATAATTGTCGTATTTACGGCTGTTCACCGGGGAGTCAGTTGAACCGGAGTGGGGAGGTAAGTGGTGTCCCAACGACCCATGGTCGGTTACCGAGCTCTCGTCTGTCCTCCGACTTCTAAACTTAGACCCGGCCGACGAAGTGAAAAAACGAGAACAAGAGAGTCCGACGATGAAAGATGAGAAGGAGGAGAAAAGTTAGAGTTGGTGGATACTAAATTTGATGTCACGAAGTTTGACACGGTTTGTGTCCTCAAGTCGGTCCTTCCACCGGCCCTCATCCCTAGCCCTTCGATCCCCCTTTCCAGAGAGACGAGACGGATTTATTCACGTCTAAAATAGACGAAATACCAAAAATGAATTGTATGATCCGAAGGCCACGTTCTAAGACCATAATTATTTATTGAAACCGTGATTCCCTTATGTCCGAATCCTTTTTCCTTTATCGTGACTAAATTTTATATAGGGTAAGAAATAGTTCAACTACATGTCTTTTTTTCTTTACTCATACCCTGTTTCCAAGATTGCGTCATTTTCTTTAAATACTCTGTATTTTTGGTTTACCTTATTACCAAGAACTGCCTGAGGACCAAAACTTATTCAGTCGACATGCATTATTAAAACAGTACATAATGATGTTATGATACGATACAAGTTTTGTGCGAAAAATTCTCCCCTGATGACTTTATGAATCTTTACTTTACGGTATAATATTAAAATAAAGATTATGTCGGTTTTCTCTCGCTCTATTTGTACTGTTAGTTGTTGACAATTTAGGACCACTACTCATACGTGACATATGAAGAGGAAAGACATGTAAATTGTATAAAGTAATTTTTCAAAGTTTTATATGTCATACACGTTACGGATAGCCGTAAATAACTGGGATTGTCCGGAATTTGGAGGAAACTTCTGTGTTCTCAATTGTGATATATGTTCAACAATCAGAACATACATTTTCAATATATTAGGTTAATTTCGTATAAAAATTTTATAGTTTTACTGAATGGTGATATTTCTTATCTACCAAATGTTTAATATGTCTTAATAATGGTACACTACCTAGAGACGGTACGAGACTAAAAAAAAAAATACTAATACCTATTTGAATTACCGTTTACATATGAATACGCCCGACATTTTGGGAGTCTGTTGGTCCATACCATCCGTCGGGGTTACTCCGGGTGGAGGACCACCAGTTTGTAACATATTAGCAAAGGTGAACTCAGAACTCTACCTGGACCTCTGTTGAAGATTGGCAATCTTATGTCGTTTTCGTTGCTCTGCAGTGAACCCTCTGACCTAATATTTTGTGACCCCGGACGCCTGAGGGGAGGGAACGAGCCGGAAAGGGGAAACGACCGAGACTATATCACCGGCGGTGTCAGGGAACCTGACGTTCCTCTAGGATAGTCAGGTAAGACTTCCTCTAGTCGGGACCCTAAAGAAACCTTCCTTACTACGATTTCGACTTTGAGGTCATGAAACCAGTGGAGTACACTTCTCAACTGAGTAACCTTTTATGAGANCCGTTTACATATGAATACGCCCGACATTTTGGGAGTCTGTTGGTCCATACCATCCGTCGGGGTTACTCCGGGTGGAGGACCACCAGTTTGTAACATATTAGCAAAGGTGAACTCAGAACTCTACCTGGACCTCTGTTGAAGATTGGCAATCTTATGTCGTTTTCGTTGCTCTGCAGTGAACCCTCTGACCTAATATTTTGTGACCCCGGACACCTGAGGGGAGGGAACGAGCCGGAAAGGGGAAACGACCGAGACTATATCGTCGGCGGTATCAGGGAACCTGACGTTCCTCTAGGTTAGTCAGGTAAGACTTCCTCTAGTCGGGACCCTAAAGAAACCTTCCTTACTATGATTTCGACTTTGAGGTCATGAAACCAGTGGAGTACACTTCTCAACTGAGTAACCTTTTATGAGACTACGACCCTCCCGGACCCCCGTCGTCCTCTTCCCCTGCTGTCTCCTACTCTATCGACCTACCGTAGTGACTGAGCTACCTACACTCAGACTCACTTGAGGTCCTCAACCACTACCTGTCTGTGCTGACTCGTTGACTTGACTTGACTTGACTACAACATTCACTCGACGGGAACCTCCGAAGGGTGTCTAAGGGAGTCTTGTTGTCGAACACTCCTTGACCCCGGGGGTCAAATTTTTGGACGGTTGGTGATTTGCGTAAGCCTGTACCTAGGAAGGGGTCGGTGCGAAACTCTTCCGACATCGGACACTCTGAGATCCAATCAAACAAAATCCGGCGTCAGTATTCTCATGGCGTCTGACCCACCGAATTTGTTGCGACGCAAACGAGCATCAATGTTTCCACCGACGACGACGATTCAGCGAAGTCAACACAGGCTGAGACACGCTGGGGTATCTACCGTCGGGTGGTCCGAGGGGGCAGGGACCCTAAGAGGTCCGTTCTTGTGACCTCACCCAACGGTAAAGGAAGAGGTTACGTACTTTCACTTTTCACTTTCACTTCAGCGAGTCAGCACAGGCTGAGAATCGCTGGGGTAATTGAAACCGGATGGTCCGAGGAGGCAGGTACCCTAAAAGGTCCGTTCTCATGACCTCACCCCACGGTACCGGAAGAGGTCAATACTTCCGATCCTCATACGTTAGTTCATGCATCTAAGTTGATCCGGACCAACTTAGACTCCGGAGAAGAACCGAAGGTATGTCGTCGGAAGAGAGACATAGAAGTGTACCGGAAAAGAGAAACGTATGTGTAGACACAGGTTTAAAAGAGGGGAAGTAGTCAGTATAACCTCATCTTGAGTGGGATTAACGAAGTAAAATTTGAATTAATGAGAAATTTTTGGAGTAGAGGTTTATGTCAGTGTAAGACTCTATGACTCCCAAACCCGGAGGTGTATGTTTAAAACTCTCCCTGTGTTAAGTCGGAAGTTGTCTGGGATTTCATTTCCTGAAGTGATTCAATAAGAATCTAAGAACTCGATGTCTTTTGTACTCTATTATTTGTAAAGTTCGGTGTTTCCAGACCTTACTAAACTATACACCACTGTATTTGTTATATGATCCATTTTATCAATAATGGTAAGCGGTAGACCCGGGTCATTTTTTGTTGAAGTAATTTTGAAAAGTATACTTGCATTTCGATTGTTTGAGGGTAAAAAACAAAGTGTAAAAGGACCGAGATTTCCATTTACATAAAATTTACTGTTTACAGGAAACTTACGTCTTTTGACGAATTGATTACAGTACGTGTTTAGACCTCGTAAAGGTAGACCATTTGTGGTTAAAGTCTAAGTTTAAGGAGAGATTCTCCAAGTTCAAATAATAGTGAAGACCATGAAGGACGTGAATGTGGTAGTTTACGTTATAAAACTTTTCAAACTTAAAGTAGTCAAAGTTCTCTCTTCTCAGTAAAAGATACGACACCAAAACCTTTTATAAAAGTCAAAATCTAAATACTATTGGGTAATCTTACATGACTGGTCGTGTTACTCGTTATTGTACTAAAAATAGTAGAGACATAATAATTAACGGAAAGTCAGATAAAACACATTTTTTGAAGGAAGTGACGAATAGGTGAATGTTTGGTAGAGTTCATTTAATCACAAAATAACGTTCTACCATGTTTGATTGTGTAGTCCAAAAAATACGACTGTAGGTGAGAAATAAGACAAACAATTACTTTTACTTACCAGTTGTAATGAATTTCCGGTTCTTTTGTGTGAAAAGTTAAGTTAAATTAAAGGGGGGACGATTGATATTCGGACATTGATCTAATACTGAATCTTAAATAAAAAAAGAAATGATTACTAAAGTTCTGTCAGAAATAAGTAAATTTGGAAATACGGTCCTTGAAGGTCAGACGATGTTCCTTTCTGAATATCCAGTATAGAAATTAAATCAGAAACTGTCTCATAAAAGGTTTTTACGAAGACACGAATTCAAGATCCGTTATTTTAGATAGTATCTCCTGACGAAACATATGATCAACAATATACATAATAAAAGTAACTAGAAAAAAAACTCCCAGACTTTTCGTAAATAACGAAGAGGACACTGATGGTTATAAAGTCATCCGATGATCAGTTACTTTGAGTTAAGTACAGATGTTCGTAGTAGGAGATAAATCAAGAGTGGACATAAGTATTCCCTAAACTAAATCTGGTATGGCGTTAACAGATCACCAAAAGGGATGAAAGAAGTTAAAGTCAAACTTAAAACGTTATTCCTGAAGTACTAGACTCAGTGTCAGTCGAGGGTCAGAATATAAAAGACTGACATATCTCGAAGAGGTAGAAGTAGAAGTCGACGTTTCTTATATTAGTGAGACTAAAACCATGACTGGTAGACCACTATATGTACACATCTCGACAGAAAACACAACGACCTTCTACCACAAACGATACTGGTGACGTGAGAGAACCATTTTGAGACAATCGGAAACGGGATGAAGTAAAACATGAGCTTCCGGTTTGAACGGGTAAAAGGTCGATAGACAACTGAAGGATAAAAACGAAAGGTCGTGGGATATTACTTTTCCTGTAGAAAACCCCCCAAATCAAGATCTTCCAGCACATCCAGTATTACCTTAGTAAGTTGAAGTCAAAGAAGTCGTAGTCACCAACCCCGTTTCCGAACCTAATGACACTATAACTTACCAAACGAAACCTTTGTTTGTCTCTAGTAAGACAGTAAAAACTCTAACGTAGGTTCATGACGTAAAGTCCGAGAAAACAACTGATACTCCCGATGAGGTAAAGAAGATTCCCTAAAAACGGGTGTCACCATCTATATTACCAGTAGACTCAATTTAAGTGGGTAAGGTCAGGTAAAATCAAACGACTAAGGATTTGACAGTTACAAGTGAGAACGGCAGAGGACAAACTGATGAAGGTTAAATGGAACTAAGTACTTGGATTGTAAGGTCCAAGGATACATTTTGACAAGAAGTGTCGTAGCCTGATATGAAGGTAGTAGTCAGTGTAGGTATTTTGACCCGCAAAAGTGAAACCGAGGTAGAGTAGTAACTAAGAGCTCAATAAAGAGGTGGATACCCGTGGATGATTGATCCCGCAAGTAGAAAGTCCCAGGATAGAAAAACGGAAAAGTATGACAAGTGTCATAAGAGTTCCGTTCTTGTGACTTCACCAAACGGTAAGGGAAGAGGTCACCTGGTGGAAAACAGTCTTGAGAGGTAGTACTGTGGTAGAACCCACCGGGATGCTCCGTACCGAATATCAAAGTGACTGAATCTGTTCCGACACTAGGTACACCAGTCAAACCAATCAAAAGACACTGACACCAAAAGTAAGACAGACGGGAGACTACCTATTCCTATTCTCCGGGCACCTTCGAAGGATTACTCTCTTTGACTGACACCCCTTTTAACCCACAACAAGACTACCCGTCCCATAACAAGTCATGTAGAAATTAGGTTAAAAGACGACTACGAGTCCCGACACAAGGGAGGGACGATAAACCGGACTCCGGTTTGATACCATACCCGTGACTGACATGACCGCTGAGGGACGTTTTCCTGAATACGGGTGCGACAAGACAAGTCACGGAGACTCGGACTACAGGAAGTCGTCATGCACTTGACACTTGAAAGTCTACAAGTTCGACCTGAATCTTTTCCGTCTCCTTGGCCCCTAGTTTAAAAGTTGTAGGCAACCTAGTATCTTTTTCGTTTTCTTAGGGTGTTTTTTGTAGACGAAAGAACTGATGCGGTTTCGGAAACTGACACACCTAGTGTTGTTTGACACCCTTTAAGACTTTCTCTACCCTTATGGTCTGGTGGACTGGACGGAGGACTCTTTAGACATACGTCCGGTTCTTCGTTGTCAATCTTGACCTGTACCTTGTTGTCTGACCAATATTTAGTCCTTTCCTCATAATTCCGACATATAACAGTGGGACGAATAAATTGAATACACGTCCCATGTAGTACACTCTACGGTCCGATCTACTTCGTGTTTGACCTTAGTTCTAACGACCCTCTTTGTAGTTATCGGAGTTTATACGTCTACTGTGGTGAGAATACCGTCTTTCATTTCTCTTTGATTTCTCGGAGAACTACTTTCACTCTCTCCTCTCGTTTTTGTCAACCGAATTTTGAGTTGTAAGTTTTTTGTTTCTAGTACCGTAGACCAGGGTAGTGAAGTACCGTTTATCTACCCCTTTGTTACCTTTGTTACTGTTTGAAATAAAAGAACCCGAGGTTTTAGTGACGACTATCACTGACGTCGGTACTTTAATTTTCTGTGAACGAGGAATCTTCTTTTCGATACTGGTTGGATTTGTCGTATAATTTTTCGTCTCTATAATGAAACGATTGTTTCCAGGTAGATCAGTTTCGATCCCAAAAGGGTCATCAGGACATACCTACACTCTCAACCGGACATTTCTTTCGACTCACACTTCTTGACTACGAAAACTTGACGTACAACCTCTTCTTAGAACTCTCAGGGAACCTGACGTTCCTCTAGTTTGGAACCTTTAGTTCAAATGGTGACTCGTTTGTCATCGTGACAGTTCGAGTCGAAATGAAACATCATAAATGAGGATACATAGTGAAAAGAAATAAACTTTATCGGAATTAAAAGAAGTATATGAAAGGATAATGGAGGGAAAGAAAGAAGGAAACTAGAAATAATGTGAGATAGTGGTAATAAAGACCTACAGTAAGTTTCGTAGCTTTCCCATTTGCACGAACTAAGTACATTTTAGCCGACAGTGGGACTATAAGGGACGTTCTCGACGGTGAGATCGAGATCTATAAGTAGAGTGTCAATGAATTGACTTTACGACAGACCGTACATAATTACGGGTCATTTATAAACGACAAATATATAGGAAGAAATTCTTCTGACTACATATCTATATTTTGCGGTACAATGATAACGATTTTAGGACTAATAGTGTGTGTTACGTAACATCTTCCTAGATTTTGTCTTTTGGATCGTAAAATGTGTAAAACGATATGACTAAACATTTTGACCTTTCATTTCTGGATACATACTCTTGTGTCGTCAAGAAGAAAGGGACGGGATGCTATCGACGGCAGGTTTCATTGGGTAAAGTCCAACCACGGGTGCCAGACTCCGAAGGAAGTCTAACACCAAACTTACTCGTACTTCCTAATCTTATATCTCTTAGACTTATTCCTGAAAAGTTCTCAGTTTGTCGACTCAAGAACTTACAAAAGGGTTGGGACTGAGAGTGTCCAGAAATCTGGTCAGTCCCGACAACGGTCTGAGATCCGTTGTCTTGTATTAAAACTATACTATCCAAGTTCAAATATTTTTATCCTAAGTTGTCGATTGGAAAATCTTACATAAATAAAAATATATGAAACAAGTTGTTCGTTAAGTTTCGTATCAGTGACGGAAGGTCCGTGGTCCCGACACTGTCCATTTTCCCTACGTCTCTACTATAACTCATTGTCGACATGTCTTGTGATTTTATATATAACTAGATCTCGAAAACTTTCTTACGTGCTATACTTTGTTCCAATTGTTAATTGAATCACCAATCTTCTGGAGCTTTTTTAGAGTTTTATGCTTGTAGACTTGAGTGTCGTTAGTAAAGACACAATAAAGTGAATCTTAATATTGTTCATTTTTAGATATGAGAAAAGGTTGTTTATGTTATACATAAAGATTTTTTATAATAAGTGAATATTATACACATTATGGTCTTGTACCCGGTCTCTTCTAGCTTATCTTTGTAAAAGGGGTTTTTCAACTCGATTAAATCTTGGTAAATAAATCTTCTAGTTTAAGGAACGAACCCATACACGTCCCCTGATTAAAACAATTATCAACAAAAGTCCGGTCTAAGTCCATAGTCTTAAGTGACCTCTCTTCCCGCAGAATAGTCTGAGACGATACTTGTAAATCCTTTAAATCTCTGTTTCTGACGAGTCTTTGAGGGTCCGTGACTGTCACGGTCCCCACGGTTCCGACCACAACCAGGGAAGAGGTTAGGTGATGACTAGTCTTTACGGATTATTATTATATAACCCAACCGGTTCAAGTAAACCCAAAAATTACAATGTAGTATGCTTTTTTAGTCTTGTTTGAAAAACCGGTCGGGTTATATCAGTGGATTATACGAGAGTGAGTATAAAACCCAAAACAAGGGGGGGACATTAGTTAGTGTTAATCATAACGAGAAGTCCGGCGTTTTAGACTCGATGGGCACTCACGAAAGACACAAACGGGATTTGGTGGACCTCCGACCGGATATACGGGAATACTCGGTCCTCTTAATGACTGTCAATGGTCGTGGTCGAGACACCCGTTTGTCTCGGCCCAAATGGGACGTCGTAGGGTGATCGGTACCCTCTAGAACTCAATTTGTACGCGACGGAGACTCGGTATCAAAGGAGTGGGTCTTCTACCCCTGTCATGAACGAAATGGCCACAAATTCTTTAAAATGGCCTCATATCGACTAAATGTTACAACACAATCACAGTCCCTGTCGCTTCACTAAGTCGACATATATGTCGGGAAGAAAGTGTAAGAAAAGGGTAAATCGAGTAGTGTCTCATGACTCGTCTCAAGGAATACGATATGTCATCCAGGGACAGCCAACAGATTATATCCCATCATACATATACGAGTAGAGTTCGAGGATTGTCAGACCTCCTGATTGGCTCTGTTTGTGAATCTCATGCTGATGTCTGTGCCAGCCGTGACCGATAACTAGAGGTTAATGTACAGGATTTGAACTTGTTCCGAACGGATCATGACGGTCGGAGATTACTTCAGGTCCACTAAAGGCGATATAATATGTATGTCGATGAGACACAAAAGGTATGTGTTGGACGTGTTTTGATCAAAACTGTTATGACATAAATTTAACAGAACTTTATAAAATTCGGATAGTACTGGGCGAGAAAGTGTTTTATCGGGACAAAAGATGACATTAAATTACGTTCATGGAGTTGTCACCCATTAGACTTAAAATTAGATTATGATATCGTGAACAACCTCTTCCGTTACCGTGGGGTGAGGTCATGAGAACGGACCTTTTAGGGTACCTACCTCCTCGGACCATCCGACGTCAGGTACTCCAGCGATTCTCAGCCTGTACTGACTCGCTGAAGGGAAAGTGAAAAGTGAAAGTACGTGACCTCTTCCTTTACCGTTGGGTGAGGTCACAAGAACGGACCTCTTAGGGTCCCTGTCCCCTCGGACCACCCGACGACAGATACCCCAGCGTGTCTCAGCCTGTGCTGACTTCGTTGAATCGTCGTCGTCGTCGTCGTCCTATTGTGAACATGGAAGTAGGATCAAGTTCTTAAGGAAAACCTCAAGGAGTGACTGTATTTTGGTACAACGAGACATTATGACAATTAGTTTACTGTTTCTTTATTCGTAAGAGTACACTAGATTTGTGACTGTTTTCCATTTTATAAGTCTTTAGATAAAGTTATGTAAGTAATCTTTTACTTTTGATGTCTTCTCTTACCGTCCTAGTGGTTTAAGATGAAATAAAATTTATAGGGTCGTTTACTTTCAAAGAGAAACTTTATCCAACATTCTAGAAAAAAAAAAAAAAAGACCTTGGGTCATAAAAATTTTACGTACCTGTATTAGTCTTTTTTCACCTATTTTTTAACACTCTTTTGGTTTACTTAACTCTTCATGTAAATTCATGCTTTTATTCGGGACACGGGAGTGGGGTTCGGTGTCGGACTGACCTTTGAGTGTTAATCAGAGGTCGAGATAAAGGATTGAGGGAGGTAGGAGTACGATTAAGGACATGGGAGGTGAGGTCCTGTCTGGAAAGACTACAAAGGTCGGAAACTTGACAAAAGGCATAGTACGTGAGGTAGATTTTACGGATGAGGACGGCAGAAACGAGTAGTTTGTAGGACGGGTAGGACATTCCGATCCGGGTCTACGGTCGTGGACGTCTCCGGTTCTACCCGCCAGAGAGAGAGGGAGGGTGGGAATGACGACCGTGGTGGGACCCAAGTAGACTGGGGGTAGACGGAATGAGACAAACTTGGAGTCGACTTAGTTCCTGTGTTTTATCAGGAGAATTGATTGAGTAGGGGTGAAGTGGGGTAGGGGGCCGTTTTCGGGGTCGTCTCCGTGGGTCTTCCCCAAACCTGTTGCCGTCCACTGCAGCGGGACGGACGGGTCCAGTGACGAGTGGAGGCACGTCGAGTCTCGTGTCTGTGACCGCGACTGTTCCTCGATCCTTGCCACGTGAAATTCAGAATCGTAGTTCGGTGAAGTAGGCCTTTGCGTCGTTCACACCTTTTGTTCCTGAGAAAACAAGTTCAATTATGAAAAGAACTTTGTGTCCCTATGAATTATAGTCGACTCTCCCTCTTTTCCCTTCTTACCTGCCTGTCCGTCTGGATTTTACACAAATCCTTCCAGCGTTTTATATAATCTGAGTGTAGGAGGAATTTAGGTAATAGTTTTGTTTATAGAGAATAACATTTTCTAATAAAACTTCTTACTTTTTCATTATAAAGATGACAGTTGAATAGATACTATGTCGTAGTGAATTTTACAATGGTGTAAAGACCCTTGACTGGGTTTTTCCATCAGAAGGAATTTTCGATATTTTCTTAGATCTAACCCCCTTTTTTGTGGTTCATTATAAAATAAAACAGGGTAATACAAGTTATCATTTTCTCTGATGATTAATCCTAAAAAACAAAAGAAAAGAGTATGGTTCTGTAATATGGAAAGTCTTTGTGTAGTAGTGACTTTGGTTTACTGAAGTAAGAATTCTTCTAACCTAACAAAAAATTATTAAGTAACAGAAATACTGGAGTTAGACGAGTCATTGCTAGACTGGTTAATTTTTTCGTACAGATTTTGTATTTTCCCTGTATACTTTTCACAGAGTGTCATATTTGTCCTCCTCCAGACTTAGTCGATAAAGTAAAATCTGCGTCCCTGTTGACTGGTCGTCTTACTCTCGAACATATCCGACAGTGACAGGATTTATTTGACTCAATATAGTTTATATGTATTTTGTATGGAAACGTCATGAACGTTAAACCCCAAACAGACACAGAAACGTAACTACAAGACAACATGATATCAAGACGTTTTACACTCCTTTTCACCTACTTCCCGTAAATCCTAGAAAAATAAATAACTACATATCAACTAAATGTTATAATATAATCAAAGTCCATATGTCGTGACACTAAGTCATAAAAATATCTAATATGAGGTAATTTTCAATAATATTCTATTACCCATATTAAGGAACACCATATGTTATCTCGAACATACAACGAATAAAGGATTTATCATCGAACATAGAGAATTAAAGTATAGGAGGAACTAAATGGGGAAAAGGTAAGGAAGAGGGTAAGCCATTGGTGATCAGACATAAGATATAGACCCTCAGACGGAGACAAAACGTACATTTAAACAAATAAAAAAATCTAAGGTGTATATTCACTATAGTATGTCATCGACAGAAAGAGACTGCATAAAGTGATTCGTATTATAAGAGATCCAGGTAGATGTAACGACTTTTACGTCTTAAAGTAAGAAAAAATTACCGACTGGTTATAAGGTAACATATGTATATGTTGTGTAGAAGAAATAGGTGAGTAGACAAGTACCCGCTGACCAAATGAAAGAAAGTATACGACTAATAATATTTATCACGATGATACTTGTGACCCCACGTATATAGGAAAGTTCAATCACAAAAGTGAAAAAGGTCTACATATAGGTCCTCACTTAACGACCTAGTATACCGTCGAGTGAAACAACTGTATTCAGGTATCTCAGTTTCGATACCAAAAAGGTCATCAGTTCATGCCTACGGTCTCAACCTGGTATTTCTTCCGACTCGTGGTTTCCTGACTACGAAAACTTGACTCCACGATCTCTTCTGAGAATTCTCAGGGAACCTAACGTTCCTCTAGTTTGGTCATTTACGATGTCCATTAGTTGGGACTTATAAGTAATCTTCCTAACTACGACTTAGACTTCGAGGTTATGAAACCGTTGGACTATGTTTCTCGGTTGAGAAACCCTTTCTGGGACTACGACCCTTCCTGACTACCATTCTCTTCCCCCACTGTCTCCTACTCGACTGACCTATCGTAGTGGTTGAGTTTCTTGTACTCAGACTCGTTTGACGTCCTCTACCACTTCTTGTCCCTCCGGACCGTACGACGTCAGGTACCCCAGCGTTTGTCAGTCTGTGCCGTCGCTGATTTGTTGTTGTTACGATTAAGATAAAAATGAAAAAACTCTTCGGAGGTACGACAAAAGATCCCACCAACATAGTTAAATGTAAGGGTGGTTGTTACATGTTCCCGAGGGAGAAGAGGTGTAGGAACGGACGTAAACGATAAACGTCTAAAGAAAAACTACTACCGGTAAGAGTGTTCACACTCCTCTATGGATCGAAAGAAGCAAGCATAAAGAGATTGTTTCAACTTATCGAAAAGTACACGGACAACCAGTAAGTACATAGAAGAGACCTTTGTACAGATAAGTCTAGAAGAAAGGTAAAAAAGTAACGACAACTTTGACAATCGGCGAGTCATCACAAGTTGAAACGTTGTGATACCTAACATCGCGTAGTCCGAGGATGCCTGTTTCTTAAGAGGTCCGTTCTTATGACCTCACCCAACAGTAAGGGAAGAGGTCCCCCAGAAGAGTTGGGTCCCTAATTTGGACCCAGAGGACGTAACGTCCGTGTAAGAAATTGTAGACTCGGTAAAAAGAAAAAAACCCCCCCCCCTTAATTCATCAGACTCCATAAATATATAAAACCTTTAATTAGGAAACAACTAGTCTTGTAAACGTTTATAGAACAGGGTAAAACATGTGTCCAAGAAAAAGTAAAACAATTACTAAATGAAACGACACGTTTTCGAAAATTCAAATTAATCCAGGATAAATAAAAACGAAAATAATGAAGACGGAATCCTCTGTCTACGTTTTTTATTAACGATACTAAATACAGTTTATTCACAAGACGGATGTAAGAAAATATTCAAAATACCAAAATCCAGAATGTAAATCCAGAAATTAGATGAAACTCAATTAAAAACAAATACCACAATCTTTTACAAGATTAAAGTAACAATGTACATCGACAGGTCATAGGGGTCGTGATGAATAACTTTTCTGATAAAAAAGAAGTAACATATGAGAACGGAGGAGACAGTCAACTGGATCCATACACTCAAATAAAGACCCGAGAGACAAGATAAGGTGACTAGAGACACAGACCAAAACACGACTATATTGTGACCACAAAACTGATGACATCGAAACATTGTGTCAGACTTTAGATCCTCGTACTATGGAGGTCGAAACAGGAATAAGAAGTTCTAAAGAAACCGTTAAGTCTCAGAAAACACCAAGGTCCACTTAAAATCCGAATGAATAAGATCAAGACACCTTTTACGGTACCCATAAGATTATCCCTGACGTAATTTAGATATCTAACGAGACTCATTATACCGGTAAAATTGATATATATATGAACTTCGTATCAATTGAATGTTACGAAATCCGTGTGTCCATCCACTAAGTCAATATGCATATGTACATGACAAAAAGTCTAATAAAAGGTAATATCCAATGATATTCTATAACCGATATTAAGGGACACGACATGTCATTTGGAGACGACGATTGACACATAGATAGAAAAATTTTAATTCATCTTTAGATCGTAAGATAAGTATGATTCAGTTTGTTCATCTTTGTTTTACAGTATTAAAAAAATCGTCCCGTTTTTAAGTATTCAAAAAATTTTATTTATGAAATATATACACACACACATATATATATACATATGTTTCCGTAAAGATGATGTGAACTATTCCGGAACCTTTTTTCGTAGTGTTTTTTTTTTTCTTCATTACCTCATTAAGTCAAGTCAACGAGTCAGCACAGACTGAGGAACGCTGGGGTACTTAGCGTCGTGCGGTCCGGAGGGACAGGTAGTGGTTGAGGGCCTCAAGTGAGTCTGAGTGCAGGTAGCTTAGTCACTACGGTAGGTCGGTAGAATCGGAGACAGCAGGGGAAGAGGAGGACGGGGGTCAGGGAGGGTCGTAGTCTCAGAAAAGTTTACTAAGTTGAGAAACGTGCTCCACCGGTTTCATGACCTCAAAGTCGAAATCGTAGTAAGGAAGGTTTCTTTAGGGTCCCGACTAGAGGAAGTCTTACCTGACCGACCTAGAGGAACGTCAGGTTCCCTGAGAGTTCTCAGAAGAGGTTTAACCTTTTGTATTTAATTTACTTTATGTTCGTGACATATACTTATCTTTTTCACTTTGTTTGAAGTATTTTCATTTTCTAGTAGTATATCAGGTTGACAAAAATTTGTACCGACGTTCTCGTACCCTATAGAAAGGTAAAGAAACATAGTAGAAGTTAAAGGAAGTAGTTACAAAATGTCAAACCCCTCATGTCAAGAAAGTAGAGAGACTAGTTCACATAAGAATCCATAAAATAAGAAAAACTACTTTGAAAATTGTCTTAAAAGTTGAAAGAGAAAGATTATAAAGTAATAATCATATGTCCTTTCACTGTCTAAAGATATATAATTAGAAAAGAGAACGTTGAAACGACTTAATAATCAAGATTATCAAAAACCCTTCGAAATCCCAATAGATGTGTGTCATAGTACAGTAGACGTTTATCACTCAAAATGAAAGAACTTACGGAAAATAAATAAAAAGAACAGACTAATGACACTAATCCTGTAGATTATGATACAATTTATCTTCACCGTTCACACCCGTAGTATGTCGAAAAGTGACATACTACAATCGACACCCGAGGAGTATTTATTGAAAATACTACAACTCTATACAAGAGAGAAATGGGTGAAACGACTCTGAAAAAAAAATTTAGTACTTACCCACAACGACGACACGACACGATCCAGCGAAGTCGGCACATGTAGAGAAACGTTGGGATACCCGACATCGGGTGGCCCGATGAGACGGGTACCCTGAGAAGACCATTCTTATGACCTCACCCAACGGTACGGGAGGCGGTCCCCTAGGAGGACTGGGTCCTGACTTGGACGTAGAGAATGCAGAGGACGAAACCGTCCGTCCGAGAAATGGTGAGCGTGGTGATTTTAAAACAGTTTACGAAAAAGACTCAGACAACTCTACTAGGACCTAAAATAGAAAGGAAAACAGTTACACTTCAAAGTGTAATTAACTAAACGATTACAACTCGACAGGACACAAGATCTTTTTTTAGGTCGGATAGTACCACATACTAGAAAAAATATAGTAACCCAAACCAAACGATGATAACAGAACTCCTAAAAACGTAGATATAAGTAGTTTCCGTAACCGGATATTAAAAGAAAAAAACATTACAGAAACAGATCAAAACCATAGTCCCAACGTTACCAGAACATCTTACTTAAACCCTCACAAGTCAGGAGAAGTTAAAAAAAACTTGTCAAACTCTTCCTATCCATAATAAAGAAGAAATATATAAACCGTTTTTCCTGGAAATAATTAAAAATGTCGATGTACACTTAGTTATTAATGGAGTTATTTTCACAGTTATTTTTATTAGAAATTTTTAAGGTTTATATTTTTACAGTCACTGTAATCCTCGTTACTAATGTCGGTCCGAACGTGAAGGTTCATACATTTATTCCTTCTGTAAAAGAAATAAAATGTTTTATTCTAGTCTATTATGAACTTATGTGAACGAACCTGTACGTGATAGGTTGTGTCATAGGTGAACGGTATTAATTTTGTTTTTAGGTGACGAGTTATCGTGAATTACTCGGTCATGAGTCAACAGTGTACAACGGTATTGTTGTGTCTTACTTTACAGGTAGGTAGTCCTGTGTTTCAAGATAGTCTGTCGTAACAGTGTGTGAGTACATTTTATAATTTTTATTTTTCACTAAATACTTACTCACTTAGTTACTTATTTACTGAATCGATTACTTGTTTGTCTGGATATTTTTGTATTTAGAGGTGTAAAGTACACGATTTCTAAGTATTAACGGATCAATAGAAAGTTGTAGAAAATAGGAATTAATAATAGATAATAGAGACAACTTATAGAGTTGAGTTTGGTTAATTGTTTTTATAGACACGGTTAGACTTTTCTCAGGTAAATCAAAGATTAAGTGTTTTTATACATCTATCATATTGAATTATAAGGATATGTATATAATTTTTCAATATCAGATATAGGTCGTCTTATCGACTTTAATTTTTCAGTCTACTGTGTTTTACAACCACTCCGACATTTCTCCTTTTTTTTATTGAGACTACGACCTCCCTCACATTTTACAATATGGGTAGAATCCTTTTACCGACCGTCGATGAGTGTCCTGATTTGTGAATGGACGGAATAGTGGGTTGTTCAGGGGATGATCACTAGGTTCTTTTACTTTTGCGTAGATGTCTTTCGGGCTATGTCCTGTGACTGTCTTCGAAGTAGACGTTGTCTGTCTGATCTTTATCGGATCCACAGATAATTGTCTTCTCTATTTGATAACCATATAAACCTGCTGCCGCGACAAATCAATTCAGCACAGAGAGAAACACTGGGGTACCTGACACCGGGCGGTCCGAGGAGACAGGTACCCTAACGGGTCCGTTCTTAGGACCTCACCCAACGGTAAAGGGAGAGGTCCCCGAGAAGAACTGAGTCCCTAACTTGCGTGCAGAGGACGTAGCAGTCCACCTAAGAGATGGTGACTCAGTGGGCACTTAGGGAACCTGTTACCGTATGATACAGCGGTATTTTTCGGTAAAAAAAATGTGTTATACTTATATAGAGTCTTTGTAATACTATTCACCTGGTTCTTGTATGACAACCTGAGGTAACTATGCTTCAAGATCTTACGTGTTTCGAATAGATACCACTTTGTTTTATTTCGTTTTGTTTTGAGTCTCGTCCCTGACGGAGACCTTCTCTTGTTCCCCCTTCTCACTGACTCCGCTACATACGACGGACAATGAAAATGTTAAAGATCCACAAGAAAAATTGACTTTGTTTCTTGACCTTATTTTCTTCTTATTTAATTAACGATTAACTCAAAGGAGAAATAACCGTTAGTGTGTCGATCAAATTTTTAGTCATTATCTCTGAACTCTATGACTCTATACTGTTCTACTAGTTTTCTAAACACATCTACAGAATCTTGTTTACACAGAGAGGAGTGGGTGACAGTTGAATAGTCTGAAGTCGTTCCGTGTCTGTAAGGTCAAAAAGACGCCGTTTCTTTAATATTTACGAAAATGTTATACAATACAGAGAGGTATTCCCGAAAGTATAAATCTTAATTAGGTATTACTGATTCGTTAGACATATATTATAACGGTAATTATATTGTAAAGAACGTCCAGAACCCATGAGTCACTTTACTATTATCTTTTTAAAAGAGTAAGTGTTTTCTTACTTTTTTCACGTTTCATAAAAACCACAGTGACGACGACGACGATTCAGCGAAGTCAGCACAGACTGAGACACGCTGGGGTCTCTACCGTCGGGTGGTCCGTCGGGGAAGGGACCCTAAGAGGTCCGTTCTTGTGACCTCACCCGACGGTAAAGGAAGAGGTAACCACAGTGACCGTATTAAATTTTAAGACCATGTATATGTGACTTTTCTCTTTATTACAGTAAGTAAAAGGTAGATTAATTAAACCTAAGAACGAATTGAAAAAAAGTTCAAAACAAAATCTGGTTTATAGGGACCTTAGACCTTACTTTATCAAAAAGAGGTGGTGAGGGGAGTTAACATTTTTGGTCATTCTTGAGAGACATATCGTGTCCCTTGAGACGAGTCACAAGACATTATTGG
The DNA here is from genome assembly GCA_006410555.1 of Capra ibex. Classification (NCBI taxonomy): domain Eukaryota; kingdom Metazoa; phylum Chordata; class Mammalia; order Artiodactyla; family Bovidae; genus Capra; species Capra ibex. The sequence continues at coordinate 3,223,699 of SJYO01001178.1, forward strand.
ATTAACCCTTTTCTTAAACTTTTTCTTTTCTACGTACACATACATGTTGACTTAGTGGAACGACACGAGGACTTTGATTGTGTTGTAATTAGTTAATACGAGGTTATATTTTATTTTTACTATTTTTTTTTTGGAAGTGTCAAAAGAAAATGTCGGTCACTCATCTCTGTCTTCGGTATCAGTTTTCTCCGACCGTCTCCGACTTCTCGTCGAAAAGGGTCCCCTAGATCTATCTCAGGGTGGACAACGGGGGATGAGCGTCCGGACCCGTGTGACCCTACCCACCAGTCCCCATTCCAACGTCTAGGTACGTCTCGGGTGAACTAGGAAAACAACCCAGAGGGCGAGAAAGAAATTTGTACAATGTTGAAGGTTCTGAAGAGACTTTTAGAGGTTTTACTTCTTTTCCGATAAACCTCCTTGAAATCCTGTTGGAACTAGATATTAGCAGGTGTATTCTCGAGGACCGATTACCTCGTTTTGTCGTGTAACAAATATGTACTCGTACATACGGAGCCTCGAGCCTTTTTCGACCACGAATGTCCGTCAATTGAGTTAAACTCCTACACTTTAATTTCTGTTCAATGATGATACTTTTGTCCACTTGTAAGAAAATTCTAATACTTATAAAATATTTTTAAGTACCTTCAATATCTAAGTTATACACACGACTGATAAGATCTGCGAAATTGCGATTCACTCGCTGACGAGGGTGTCAAGAATCTCTTCTGTCTAAACGTCCTCGACCTCCCGGTCCCTTCCCCAAGACTCCTAGGTGATTGTTGTCCTGTCGTCGCCTAAGATAAAATGTTACTTCGGGTACTCTCGGCAGACCGGGTGTCACGTACGAGATGGTGACGGGACGTAAGCAGACCCATCGTTAAATATCAAATTCCACGTAAAAGTGTTTGCCTCAATGACAAGACGACGGACAATGGTTGATAAGACCCGTCATAGTGGATGTAAAAGGGGGTTTTCCCCTGTATTTAATTCATTTACAGGTCTTCGTTCTCCATCTTATCTCTGAGTCTGTATCTCTGAAAAAGACCTAAGATTACGTAAACTGAGTCTTACAAGAAGGAAGACAATTGAAGAATTCAGGGAGAACGACTGTACAACCCTGAATCCTCTCTTCTGCTAAGAAAGTTTAAAAAAAAAAAAATTTCTTTGCTGAAAAAAAAAAGACAAACAAAACCACTACAGAACGTTGAACACCCTAGAATCAAGGGGTTGGTCCCTGGGTCCCGGAGCCGTTACTCTCCCGTCTCAGGATTAGTGACCTGGTGGTCCCTTAAAGGAAAAAGACCAAATAAAAATTCTATCTGTGGACCCCGTGGAATCGAAAAGACGGACGGTCTAAACATTGACCCCACTGTTCTACGGTGTCCATAGTCCCTCGGATCTAGTGTTCTTTTAAAACCCTGAGCACCTACCCAGAGGAGATTAGTCGACTTTAGGACTTACGTTGCTTTCTGACTGAAGGGAACTCGTTCTCCCTTAAGACGGTCGGAAGCCTGAATTTTGACGTTGGAATCGATACGGACCCAAAGGTCAGACTAAAACCTAAATTATCAGATACATTAGTATGGTCGATTAAGGAATTTTAGTTGGTTGGTTAGTCATGTGTGTGGGTGTGGGTATGGTGGGGGGGGGGCTAGACAAAGAGATCTCTTGGGACTACTTATGTACAAAGGGGAGACGACTTTACACTTTTATGTACGTTTGTATTATTTAAATATGGAATATATATAGTTATACATAGAAGATTCTAATTCTTGTAAGGGGATGTATTTATACTAACATAATAGTGTGGATTCTCTTGACCCAAATTAAGTTGTCATAGATTGTATATCGATTATAATGTTAAGAGGGTCAACAGGGGTTTTACAGAAAACATGAAACGAAATAAATCCTGGGTTGGTTTCTGATAAGTGACGTAAACCTTTTTCGGTGGAAAAGAGTCCTTTGTCTGAATCATTTGTCCCAGATTTTAGGCCAGATGTTCGAGAAAAAATGTTCTTAAGATGTATTCCACTACGACCCGTAAGAAATAACACAGTGCAGTCCTTTGTATTTTATTGTATAGTCCAATAAAATAGAGACTACTATTCGTAATTGTTAAAATTTGTTGTTTTTTTAGTTATGGTTCATATGGCGGGAAGACCAGGTCTAAGACAATGTTAATAAATGGTTTATGAAAATTCCTTGAACGTAAAGTATGTTGGATGTCTTTGTCGTCCGGTACTAGGGTACTAATTCTATACCCACACTCGATTCAGCGAAAGCAGCGCAGACTGAGACACTGAGGTACCTGACATCGGGCGGTCCGAGGCGACAGGTACACGAAGAGGTCCGTTCTCATGACCTCACCGAACGGTACGGGAGGAGGTCCCCCACAAGGGGTGGGTCCCTGGTTTGGACGCAGAGAATGTAGAGGGTGCAGCCGTCCGTCCAAGAGCATGGTGATCGCGGTGGACCCTTCGGGGGTTCTTTCCATTTCTTAGACTTTTTCTTACACGCACAGACACGTATTCCGCATTGACTAAACGATAGGTGGATTTTGATTGTGTCGTGACATTTAGTTGATACGGGGGGGTTTCATTTTGCTAGAAGTCTGAAATTTCATTCTTAAACGTTTATTTCTATTAAGTGGAGTTTCCCGGACGAATAAGTTAATTAACAACCCCTACTTGGTCCTCGTTCCAATCAGACAGTGGGGCGATGAGTGAAATTCTTTGGTCTAGGGGCAGTGAAGGGAAGAAACCAAAAGACATGTTAGGAATGAAACAAAAACAAACAAAAAACAACAAACCTTAAAAAAAAGTTTCGAGTTCTGGTTAAAATATAAGGTCTAGAGAACCCTTTATTTTAAGGATTCACCTCGAATGATTTAAAACATCGCCTTTGATTTCGGGTTGGTAGAGAAAGAATCCTACGGTTACCCAAAAGACAAACAAAAAGTGAAAAATTTTTATTGTTGTACTGACAAAGTATGAGACTACGTTCATTTTACTTAAAGATATAAGATGGAAGGAAAGACGAGTATGCACTTTTAGGTCTTCTTTAAGTCCTTTTTACGATTCACTTCATCTTTTACTTTACTGACAATTTACTTTGTAAGACTCTGTATTCGAAGAACCAAAATCACTTGACTTCTCCCAGACGACCGGGTCCATATAAAACAGTAGGGAAAGATGTATCGTGGAGATGTGTACACAAAGTGAATGTGTGTAAATATATACTTGAACTTTATGTTCACGGTTCTACTTAGTCACCACAGACAGAGAGGGAGAACAACCGACAATATGTCGTTACTACTCTTGATATGGACCTCCGGAGAGAGGAATAAGTAGGAATTGAAAAATGTCATTCAGTTGTTTTATAAACGTGAACGTTAAGAACTCCCTCATATAAATAAAATTGTGACCTTCAATAGGTATTAGTAAAGGTGTTGACCCCCTTCCCTCCCTATGTTGACCCCCTTCCCTCCCTAAATTATATGAAAGTTTTGTCTCTATTTTAAAGGGTCAATTATTTTTTCTTTTTAACTCTCTTTTCTCTTGTGTAGACTATAAAAGGTTTCCCTAGTTTCAGTTCTTTTCCATTCATCTTATGAAAAGAATCGTAGTAACGGATATGCAGATGACTAATGTCACTTTGTTTGACACAGTTAAACATGTTTTAAGAATTGTCGACAGAAAACTCTGTAGTATTGAGAACCAATATTTCATAATACGTATAAAATATCGAGTCAATTTGAAGGAATTTTAGTCCCTGAGACAACATAAGTAAACACTTAGGTGGAGGATGACATGGGAGAGATTGAATCGACTCTCTTAAAAGTTTATTTAGCTAAATAGTAAGGATGTAGACTCCTGTTCAGATAATACTTATAAGGGAGGTTGTATAGGACTTGAAATTTATGGTTTAGTGATAATTGGTCAGTGTGAAAAAAAAGACGAAACCCTTTAGTAAATTCTCAAATAAAAATATGTTATTACTAATACTTTATACTGACTTGTGTCTCGTTAAACTTAGGGGAACACCCCTTCTGTGTTATATTGAGTAAAAGTTACAAAGAGTAAAAGAGTCAAGACCGGATCTTCACACTGGAACAATCAATGAGTCAGTACAGGGTGAGAAACACTGGAGTACCTGAAATCGGGTGGTCCGAGGAGACAGGGACCTTAAGAGATCCGTCCTTATGACCTCACCCATCGGTGAGGGAAGAGGTCCCCTTTAAGGGTTGGGACCCTGACTTGGGTCCAGAGGACGTGACGTCCGCCTAAGAAATGGTAGCCTCGGTGGTCCGTTCGGGTTACAAATTCGGGGGGTTTATTCCTTTGTGTAATTATTTTCTTCAAATATCAAAGGTTATTCAAGATTGTCTACGAAAGTCTTGTGTATGGTATCGAAATTTACGTATTAAGGTGGGATATTTATACGACGTTTCGTAATTTTTATCTAGTGTCGTGTATGCGGAATACCCCGTTTACTTTACTATTTTTTCTAAGACATCATCTATTTGAGTATTCTCTATTATAAATAAACGTTGATACACAGGGAAAGTTATTTTACTCACCTAATTTACACTATCAAAAACTGTGTCAAGATAAGGTTTGTGTCATTTTCTCGTTTCTAAAAGGAAAATTGTTTATAAAAACACTGTCTAATCCCAAAAACTTGAATTTAAAAAATATAACGAGGGAGTGATTATTCTTTGGTTCAATATAAATTTGTGATCCTCTTAAATAATAACATAATGTAATCCAATTTTTTATTCTATTTTGAACCGTTTCGGTTTACTGTTGATAGAAACTTCCTTAAAAGGAAGAATTCTATCAAAAAAAGACAACTTAAGAGAGAACGTCGTAAAAACTGTTAAAGTCTAGATTGAATACTAACGTCAATTTTACATAAGATGATCTTACGTTTTTAATTTATCGTTCACTTCTTTAATTAGTTAATAAGACATAATATAAAGATAGGATGAAATATTAAAAGTTGTATTAGTGGACATCAAAATTGAATGTCTAATTGTCCTCCTACTTTTTTCTCTGACCATCCATTGTCAACTGTTTACTTCTCTGAGTCTTACACTTTAGACACGTATTGTGTCTTGTTGATGATTTTATGGAAAATGTACTTTTAGTGGATTTACCTATTTCTTCTTTACCATGTATTTATGTTACTTGCCATTGAGTCGGTATTTCTTTCTTACTTTATTGCGGTAAACCTCGATGTATCTACCTGGATATCTAATGGTATAATTCCTTCATCCAGTCTTTCTCTTTCTGTTTATAATTATGGTATACTCTAGTGAATACAAAACAACAACAAATCAGCGACTCAACAGATGCTGAGAAACGCTGGGGTACCTGGCGGTTCAGGAGACAGATACCCTAAAGGGTCCGTTCTTATGACCTGGCCCAACGGTAAAGGAAGAGGTCCCCTAGAAGAACGGGGTCCCTAGTTTGGGTACAGAGGACGTAATCGTCCGTCTCAGTAATGACGATTCGATGGTCCACCGAGTAGTGAAAATGTACCTTAGATTTTATACCGTGTTTGTTTGGATAGATACTTACTCTTCCTCTGACTGTATTTCTTGTTCCTGTGCCGCAACCCCTCCACCCTAGTCCTCAGACCCTGATCGTTAACGTTCGATGACATATGTCTTGCCTATTTGTCGTTCCAGAACACATCGTGTCCCTTGACATAAGTTATAGGACACCGTTTAGCGTTACCTTTTCTTGTACTTTTACTTACACACACACATATATATACGTGTGTGTATATATGTACATATTGACTTAATGAAACAACACGTGGTTTTCGATTATCTTGTGTCACTTAGACGATATGAAGTTAATTTTTTTTTCTACGTCGCAAATTTTCTATGTCACAGATTACCCATGTAACGTCCAAATTTTCTACTTCTCAAGGCTTCTACGTAACACCACTGTCTTCGTATAACGCTTACACAAATTATGGTGACTTGACATGTACGTTTTTACCGTTTCTACCATTTAAAATACAAACATATGAATTGGTGTTATTTCTTTAAACCCCCTTTCCCACATCACAAAATATTCATCCTTGTCTGAAGTCTTTAGAAGTTTGCTGGAACCTTCTGGTACCCTTAACAAGTTCAAGTGTACATCACTACACCATACACTTAACTTTATTAGACTGAGGGATGACTAGAGAATAGTCTTACTAATACCTTGAGTGTCTTACGCAGTTCACTTGTGGATCTACTGTGAGGAGCTGGTAGTGCCCGTAAATTAGTTATGTTCAAATTACCCGGTCTTTACTTGTTTGTCTTTATAATCCAACCGGTTTTTCAAGTAACCCAAAAAAAGGTATGTAGGAACCTTTTTGGTTTGATTGTAAAACCGGTTGGACTATATTTCTAAACCGTACCACCCCACCGTCCACCCCACCTCCTCTTTTAATCTTTTCCCTAGTGTCCCGAATATTTTTATGACAGAAACGGAGATTCTTGATATTTATTTACACTATACTAAGTGGGTGTAATTATTGACGTTACCAAGAAAATTGTTTTTAACAAAACTCGATGGAGGATTTTATGGTCGTATCTGAATACGGTCTTAATATAATAAACTAAGGGTATGTAAAATTAGAGAAGATAACGTATTTAGGAGTCAAGGAGAATGATAGAGTAAAGTAGTATGAACGGATCGTTTTGGGATTGGGACGATATTAGGTTCAGAGGTGGGTGGTTAAGGTGGGGACGTAGGTGCGACGACTTGTGCCGATCTATTTTGAGGTTCTTCTACCTAGAGTAAAATTAGAGTTCTAACTGTTTACGTACACTTGGAAGTCACGTCGGGGGTTGGAGGAGTCTACGGGTCTCGTCAAAGGACAAGATCAACGAGAATGTATCTGTAAATGAGTGGGAAAGGGAAATTGACTCTTCTGTATCCGTAAACCTTCTCTGGAGAACGTCCACAGACGGTTCCGTAGACGGGTGGACGTAAGTACCTGAGGTGTAGGGGAGTACAAAGGTATCTCCGGGGTTGCTACGAAGATTACTTACGGCTCACAGTCACAGGGGACCTCAGGGTCGAGGGGGTTGGGAGTCCGGACGAGTCTTTACCTAGACTCGGAGTCAAACGTGGATATCCAAGTGACGGTAATCGTGTGTTCCTACGTTAATAAAAAGAAAAATTTCTTTGTGTGAGGCTGAGGTAAAGGGGTCGGTCGATGGTGGTTACAGAGACGAACCGAAGTGTCGTTTTGATTCCTCTTTTTGGGCTACGAGACCCAGAGGTTCAAGAGAGAAGGGCATAAGAACACCGGAGAGACTTGTACTAGTCAGTACGAGAGTGGTACGAGTGGTTACTGGGAGTGTAAGGTCCAGATGGCCTCCTAAGAGTCAAGGATGGAATGGGCTGGATATTGGACGTCGTATAAACTAGTGAGAGAAGAACTTTGCACGTGAAGTGGACGAAAGGGTGTGGTTCGGGAAATTGACAGAAAAAGGGGGAATAATAATAAATAAACCGACATGGTCCAGGATCAACGCCGTGTGCCGTAGAAACTAGAAGTAACGTCGTACACCCTAGATCAAGGCACTCGTCCTTAGTTTGGACACGGGAGAGGTGACCCTTGCACCTCAGACTCAGTGACCTAGTGGTCCATTCAGGAAATAAACGGAAGATTACGGTCCGATACATCGAACCCGATGAAGTAGTCGAGGGGTCGAGGGGTGAGACAATCTAATGAGGACTAGAAAAGAGATAAGGGAATCATTGGAGTGGGTGGAGATGAGAGTCTGAAGATAGAAGTTTCGGTTAGAGAGACGTCTAGGACTTTAGGTTGACGGACGAGTTACATGGATGAATTTACGGACTGTCGATGAAGTTTGTATGGTTTTCTTTGTTTTGTTTTGTGAAAAGGGGAGGTTTAGACGTCGTCGAAAGGGGTGGAGTTACTTGACATAGAGATAAGAAGGTCCACGACTTCCTGTTCGGAGCCTCAGCACCAGGAGAGAGAGTGTGGGGTAACAGTCGTTTAGGTTAGTTGACATGGTAGTCTTGTCTGGACCTTAGACCAGTGAGGAATGGTGGAGGTAGTTATGGTGGTGCAGGTCTACTAGTAGGTTCGCTAATGACGTTATCACAGGATTGTCCAAAAGTGTGGAGACAGGAGCAGGGGATGTTAGTCCTCGTCGGTCTCAGAAGGACGCTGTGGTAGTAAGTAAACGAGTCTTCAAGGGTTATAAAAGGATGGAACGGGTTAATGGACAGGTTCTCGGACACGTTGCCGGGTGGTGAATCAGACGTTGTCGGTGTGACCAGAGGTAGTGCTTGCACAACACACGGTTCAGTGAGGACGGGTTTCGAAAACCTGAGTGACAAGTGAGACGGACCTCACAGGAAGGGATTTCCAATGCACTGACAGAGGAAGTGGAGGAAGCCCTTCAACGACGTTACGGGTAAAGAGCTATTTCAGTGATCACTGGTGTGAAGGATTTCGTCGTGTACCGGTGTACACGTGTGTGTGCACAAGTAGTTAGTGATGAGACTTGTATGGTACAAAAGTAAAAAATAAACCGAACAGGGAAACGTCATGTAACTCTGCCGAAAGGGACGCAGTACTTTGGTTTAACACTTCAAAGTCCTTAAGCCGGTTAACCAACAATGGTCTGTCGATAATAATTTTTGATGACAGATAGTTGAATCTTTATTAATTGACGTAAATTTTTTTGATTAAGAGGTCCGTTCTTATGACCTCACCCAACGGTACAGGAAGAGGTCCCCTAGAAGGGTTGGGTCCATAGCTTGGACCCTTGGACCCAGAGGACGTAACGTCCGTCTAAGAAATGGTGACTCGGTGGTCCCTTCGCGTTTTCTCATTATTCATGAGTTTTGAGTAACGAAGGATTCCTCATCTAAGATGGACGATTTATAAAGACTTTAGTTTTCTACAGAAAGGTAGTACTCAGGATCGATAGTAGTAAAAGGGGGGTATGATATATTCTCGAAAGATGTGTGTGTGTGTGTGTATACATGTATAAGTGTGTGTTCTCGAAAGATGTGTATGTGTGTGTAGAGAGTGGGTGTTCTATAAATAATGTTACATTTCACATACCGGACATTCAGAAATTTTATGTAACGATCTAAGTTGTTAGACCTGGTGGGAAACACCGAAATCGGTGGTGTTAGAAAGGGGACAGGGCTACGTTTGTCGAGGAGGGTTGAATTGTGGTGGAAACACATGAATTGAGTATGTACAGGAAGTCCTCGTCTTAAGGATATACAGGAACCTCCGAGGTTAATCCTCCGAGGTTGAGAAGATTACGTGATAAAAACATCATCAGATTCGAAATATTGAGACTATTTGGTTTACTACAACCATAAATAAATGGTATATTAAAAGAAAGATTTGAGAATTCATTATTCGTGTCTTTAGAATAGACAGGACAAGTTTAGATATAAGGGTCTTTGATCGGGTGTCACACCTTGTAGTGTTCAAGAGTTATAGTCTGAAAGTTAGTGTTTTTACATTGTAAAAAGACAATGGTTTTTATTTTTTATTGAAAGTTCAAAATACTCGAAGGGACCACCGAGTCTGTTATTTCTTAGGTGGACGTTACGTCCTCTAGACCCAAGTTAAGGACCCAACCCTTCTAGGTGGCTTCTTCCTTTATCGATGAGTGAGGACATAAGAACGGCCATCTTAAGGTGCCTCTCTTCGGACTACCCGATGTCAGGTACCCCAGCGTGTCTCAACCTGTGCGGATTCGTTGATTGTGAATGTATGAAAGTGAAAGTTCAATATATAACGATAAATATTTATTTTGAAGATATATTTTGAATCTTAGTCGATTTATACCGTATCAAATGTTTCGTTCTTAGAATTTCGATGATTGAAAGGTGTTTGGTATATTATTCGGTGTTTCTACCTTCACGATAAAAAAGTTACGAATCAGATGATTTTGTCGATCGAAAATGAATTCGTGTAGAATGTGTATTTGTGTCTTTTCTTTTTTTTTTTTTGTTGAGTAACGAAGGACTAATAAAATGAGGTAAAAGGAGATGCAAGAAACCCACCTCTATAATGTATTGGTGCACGATGAGTCGGGGAAAAGAGTTGGACTTTAAGTCATTGTAGTGTAAGTGACGAACTTTGGTCGATACCACCCTCATAAATGTGGTGTCTTTAGTCGTTTGTGATCTTTAGTCCTGAAGGAAGTGGGGGTCTCTCGGTCGACAATTTGTGAGTGGTACTACTCGAGACGTGATTAACGGACTGAGACGATATGTTATCAAGTCGTCGATCGTGTCACGAGCCTTGTGTCGTCCGTAATTTTAGACTTCCCTGTGATCTTGTTCGAAGGGACTTTCAGTAAACGTTTTCATATTCTTCTTCTTTATTTAACGTTTTGATGTTACATAAGAGAAACTGTTCAATATATGTCAAAATATACATGAGATAATTTATTGTAGGGTAATTAAGTTTATTTACAGAGTATTTTGCTACTAAGTTGAATCGATGTCAACCGTAAAAAGGTTTGTTTATTAGTCTGAAAATTTTCTTTATGTAAGAACGGAGTCAAAACAAATCAAACGTAAAGTCGTTTAAATATTTCTTTAAAAAGATATTTTTTTCGTACAAATCCATCTATATAAGGATTCATAAAATAAGAAAAGTAACGTTACCACTTACCTTAACAAAGGAATTAAAGAAAAAGATGAAAGAGTAACAATCACATATCCTTACGTTCCCTAAAGACTCACAACTAAAATATAGGACGTTGAAATGATATAAGTAACTAATCGAGCTCATTAAAAGACCACCTCAGAAATCCCAAAAGATATATCTCCTAGTACAGTAGACGTTTGTCACTCTCAAAATGAAGAAGAAAAGGTTAAACCTAAGGAAATAAAGAAAAAGACGAGACTAACGACACCGGTTTTGAAACTCTTGATACAACTTATCGTCGCCACTTTCACCCGTGGGAACAGGACAAGGACTGAAATCCCCTTTACGAAAGTTAAAAAGTGGTAACTCCTATTACAAACGACACCCAAACAGTATATATCGAAAATAATACAACTCCATACAAGGAAGATAAGGACGAAAGACCTGTCAAAAATAGTATTTACCTACAACTTAAAACAGTTTCCGGAAGAGACGTAGATAACTCTATTATACCGAAAATAAAAAGTTAAACAATTACACCACTTAATGTAACTAACTAAACGCCTATGACTTCTTAGGAACGTAGGGACCCTATTTCGGGTGAACCAGTGTCACATATGTACGCAAGGGTTTGTACTTGGTGGGGGGGGTGGCGGGAGGGGTATTGTAGAGAGACCCACTAGGGGCACGTGGTCGGGGTTCGTAGGACGTAGGACGTAACCTGTATCTGACCGCTAAGCTAAGAATGTACTATCATATGTACAAAGTTACGGTAAGAGGGTTTAGTAGGGTGGGAGAGGGAGAGAGAGACTCAGGTTTTCAGGCGAGATGTGTAGACACAGAGAAAACGACAGAACGTATGTCCCAATAGTAACGGTAGAAAGATTTAAGGTATATATACACAATCATATGACATAACCACAAAAAGAAAGACCGAATGAAGTGAGACATATTAACCGAGGTCAAAGTAGGTAGAGTTGTCTTGACTAAGTTTACATAAGAAAAATTACCGACTCATTATGAGGTAACACATATACATGGAGTCGAAAGAATAGGTAAGTAGACGACTACCTGTAGATCCAACAAAGGTACAGGACCGATAATATTTGTCACGACGCTACTTGTAACCCCATGTACACAGAGAAAGTTAAGACCAAAGGAGCCACACATACGGGTCGTCACCCTAACGACCCAGGATTCCGTCAAGATAAACGTCAAAAAATTCCTTAGAGGTGTGACAAGAGGTATCACCGATATAATCAAACGTAAGGGTGGTTGTCACATCCTCCCAAGGGAAAAGAGGTTTGGGAGAGGTCGTAAATAACGAACGTCTGAAAACCTAGAGTCTGTAAGACTGACCACACTTCACCATGGAGTGACACCAAAACTAAACGTAAAGAGATTATTACTCACTACAACTCGTAGAAGAGTACACAAACAATCGGTAGGCATACAGAAGAAACCTCTTTACAGATAAATCAAGAAACCGGGTGAAAAACTCACCCAGCAAATAAAAAGACCTTAACTCGACGTATTCAACGAATATATAAAAACTCTAATCAACAAACAGTCAACGAAGTAAACGATAATAAAAGAGGGTAAGTCTTCCGACAGAAAAGTGGAACGAATATCAAAGGAAACAACACGTCTTCGAAAATTAAAATTAATCTAGGGTAAACAAATAAAAACGAAAATAAAGGTCTTAAGACCCCCCACACCACCTAAGTACAGTTACATACCGTTTTGGTTAAGTCATAATATTTCATTTTATTTCATTTTTATTTTTAATTTTTTTCGTACAAAAATCAATTTTTATATATTATTAATTTATAATCTAAAAAAAAATTTACAACCTTACTAAGTGGAAACTCGATGACTGTCGATATTCGTATCTGTTATTCACGCAGTAGTTGGGTTTTGTTTATTTTAATTGTGTAAAGTTTCCGTTTTTTTATCATTTACCAGGAGATTTAATGGACAAATTTACTGGACCCTGAAAGAAAATGATGGTTGACGCTCCTTATTCGGTATGGTTTAATTCTATTTTATACTACCTATATAATGGTTCTTTTCCCTTTTAAAGTCAGAAATCTTTCAGGAACCCGATATCAGGTTACTGTAAATAGAACACTAATCATTTGTCTAAATAATACTAGATAATTTCTTTTTTGGATATTTTGTGCCAGTGAAAATTGTATGGGTATGAATTCAGGGTTTCTTCAGGTTTACATATTGTTCAGGTAAAGTGAGTCACTTTCGAAACTATGTATTTTCATAAAAATTTGGTAGGTTGTACAATGTAAACGTTCTTTTGATTGGATCTCCTGTTGTCAATTTGTGCCCATACCGAGGATGATCTGAAACGTGACTAATTTTTTAGTAAGTTACATGTAAAACGTGATTTTTCTTGGTGGTTTTGTGAATATATTTAGATCGATTTTCGATTTTAGGAAACTTTAGACTCCTGTTTGGACCCCAAATAAGAGCCAAAATCTTTATTTTCTTGTTACTTGAATTTACCGCACCGGGTCTGATGTGGTATTCCATGTTTTTACCCTGTGTCAAAGTCGGGACTTAAGAGACGACAAAGATGATACGATACGACTCAAAAGTTGACAAAAAGTATAAGGACAAAAATTTGAAATAAACGAAACTGGTAGGAACGACGTCGGACCGGAAGGGGAAGAAGACACATGAGACAAAACGTTTTACCATTTGTTTGGGAGTCCGTTTTGTTAAAAGAACGATTCGAGTTACCATTTTTGACTCTAGGATTTTAAGATACCGACCGAAAAAAAAAAACGATCGTGCAAGAAAATCCAACATACCTTTACCGATTGTATGGGACGTAGAAGGCAGAAAGGATCCTCCTTTCGTCCACTGCCTTCCCAGAGTACATGTCTTCGACGTTTATAAGACTCGAGATGAACTTTCTACATCATGAAACAATATTCTCGTTTACGGACCGTAGCGTCAAGGTTTAGACTGAATCCTTCGTCTGAGATGACTCTCGTTGTCTCGTCTAAGTCAATTTTCATTCTTGACTTTCTTGTGCACCCCTCTTCTAGAAGGTTTCTTTAGAGTGTATCAAACTCCATCTCTACTTTGTCGTTCCGATACCTCCCTCTACTTCGTAGGTAGAACGATGTACAGTGGTCCTTAGTTGTGTCAAAGTCTGGATTCACGTGTTAAAAGTCGTACTATAATGTGACCCGGTAAAAAATCAAGGTATTTTTTATAATACTAGGAAAGTCCGAATTTTATACTCTGGTAAAATGTAAATTCTCAAAAGAAGTCATAGTCAGTACCTTTTCTACAATACCCGAGTAATGTATGTACCAAACCCCGAAGGGACCTCCGAGTCACGATTTCTTAGACAGAGGGTTACGTCCTCTGTGCCCAAGTTGGGGACTCAGCCCCTCTAGGGGACCTCTTCTTTTACCGTTGGGTAAGGTCATAAGAACGGACCCTTTGGGGACTGATTTTGTTGTTACTTGTAACAAGATGTACAAAAGGGTGTTTACCGGATATTTTGATAGAAAATGTAGATACAAATTTTACATATGTCATTACTGGGAACTCATGGATTTCGGAAATAAGACATGTCATAAAATGTCTTCATATGATGATATTTTGATGTACAGGTATATAAAATTTGTACTAGAACCCCAATAATTATTAATGAACGTTTGTCAAGACATTAAAGGATCTTTCCCATTGACTAAAAATCTCTATTACAGGTGTAACCAAGATTTCGTTTTTGTTCAAAGACTTAAGGATTATTAGGTCCTCTAAGATTTTCTTTTTAATTTTAAGTTCGGTAGATAACGGTGAGTAAGCATTTTTGTTAACGTTTAAGACATGGATAAAGAAAAAAACCGGTGTGGTTTACCGTACATCCTAGAGTCAAGAGATTAGTCCATACCTTGGACAGAGGGACGTCACCTTCGAGTCTCAGAATTGATGACCTGACGGTCCCTTGAGGGAGATACGGATAAAGACTGTAGTTTTATTTGGTGTTATAAGAGTGTTGATTCCTTTGTTTGTAAGTCATTGCTGTGTCTTAGAAGCCACGTGTGCCATTTGTGGAACTCACGAAATATATCACTATTCCTACGTTTTAGAGATAATACCTTTTAAGATTGTGACTTTTATTCGTAAGAGGTTTATAGGATTGTTATTTACTGTTACTACATGAAAAATTACACCTTTTGAACTAATAGATATTGAGTCTGTTCAGTTTCAAAAATTTATCGGTTACAAAACTGTCCTAGTTTCAACGACACTCTTAAATAAAAATGTTTTACCGAAACCGTCATACAGTATCCTGGCCTTATCAATCCCGGCCGCGACCTAGGGGAGGATGTAGGACCGAGTGAGAAGTGAGTGAGACTAGTCGGTCAATGAATGTTTCGGCCTGTCCCAGGGGAGCCCCAGCCGACGCGGGTCGAGGGTCGGTGACACTACAGACGAGGTGCCCTTCGGTGCCGGTGGGACTCCTCGACTGTGTCACGGGTTCGGGCGGACAGCACGTCTTACTGGACGCCATAGTAGGGGTTCGATGGTGCAAACCCACAGTCGTAAGAGTTGATGGGTTGTGGATCGATGTTAGACTCTATTTTTGTTTGAGAAGACCTTTTGAGGCTTGGGGAATGAGATATTGATCATTCATTGCACAGAAGTGTTACTACGAAACGCCAACCTTCTAGGGCGTTGTCGAGGACTCATAAATAAGAACCACGTCGGAGAATATCCCTACAAAACGAGAGTCTCTTGAGACTTTTCATTACGACTACCATTACATTCAACATGATGTAAATATTTTTGTTCAAATACTGCGTATGAACGTTTTTAAGAGTGAGAAACTAGACCGTTCTGGGGAAAACCCTTAAATAGAAGTTCACAGTCTTAAGTCCTTTCTGACTTCACGTTTACACGTGAAAAATGTTCAATATACTGCCTTTTTTGGTTTGCACTTTAATTTACCAGTTTTCCACTTTTGAATTCATACCCTACGTACACACGATGTCCGAGTCACCGATTCAGTGCAGGCTGAGACGCTGGGAGACCTGACACCGGGTGGTCCGAGGAGACAGGTGCCTAAGAGGTCCGTGCTTATGACGTCACCCGACGGTAAAGGAGGAGGTCCCCTAGAAGGGTTGGTCCCTAGTTTGGTCGCAAAGGTCCTGACCGTCCGTCTAAGATTTCCGATATCATCAAAAATGAGTTCGTGATTTTTATAAAAATTTAACTTTTACGAATACTACACCGTTACCTTTTTTTCATCTTTTACTGATTTATATTTTGAGTTAGTGTTAATCTAAGTTATATATATTCAATTATGTGTGTTTTGTGTATGTGTCCGTCTTCTCTGACCTTCCTTAAAAATTTTATGAAAATCACCAACAAAGACCACACCGACTTATTATAACCGAACAAATAGAAATCAATAGATAGATACATATATCATACTCAATGATATATATTGTTAAAAGATTTTGATATGACTTAACTTTTAAAAGTTTAAATAAACTTAAAGATAACACAAATAATGGAGAAATTCTCCCCTTTAATGGAAGACCCTTGAAGTTAGGTACATTTGCATCGAAAATTTTTTATAAATAAAAACAAATAAATAAACCAACGTCGTCTAGAGTCAACCCAGTACGCCTTAGAAAGGAACGTCACGTCCTAAGAGATCAACCTGGAGTCCGAGTCGTCAAGCCAGCGTACCCGTATCGACGACGGGTTGTACACCCTAGAGTCGAGGGGTTGGTCCTTCAGGACATTTACACCGAACTTAAACGACACGTGTTTAAAGATTTCCGTGACTGAATAATGTTCACGATTAAGTATACCTTATACTTTCTTTTTGTAGAATGTGTAAAAATATTTTTCCTATCTCACCTCTTTGACCGTATTAAATTGTGTTTACACAAATAATCTTAAAAATTCTTTATTTTTAGTTATCCATAAACACTTTAAGAAAAAATAAATTCTTCCTATTTAAATATTAATACGAATCTTAATATATCCAAAAAAATAAATGACTACACTGAGGTTAAACTATATAGATGTGAAGTGTAATCCTTTTACAAGTAAAACTCAGGACTGCATGTTGAATTTTCAGTTTACAAGTAAAATTTTCTTTTTAGTATCAGAATACTTGTGAATCCTTAAATGACTGGATTCTATGATCTTTAAGTCAAGTATATAATCTTCCTAAAAGTACTTTCTAGAAAAAGACTCACCTTTTTTCTTATGAAGTTTTAAAAAGTCAATATTTTTAACTCTGTCATAGTAGAATAGTCAAAAGAAACATTGACACCATCGGGTTGATTTATATTGATTTGTTCCAACGAAACATGGATAAAACTCATTGGGTATTTTTCAAGTCTTCGATTTATTTTCTTTTATGTTGCTTACACCAATATTATTTCAACGTCTCTTTCGTGTCCCCCCAAATTCCTACTATTTGTATAATTGTGTTTGATCGTTTTTTTTTTTCTTTTAATTCTTTGGTCTTTTACTAGAATTTCTCTTTGCCATAAATTAAAAAGGAACTTTAGATGTAGTATTTAGTAAAGCCGTAACAAAATTTATATACTTGTTTACTTCCTCTTCACAATTCCATTTTTTCACTTCTTATTACCTGGATATCCTTTTCAGTTTTTTTTATTTTAACACAGAGTAAAAAAATTTTCTTTCAGATGTTAGGACTCTAAAAAAGATTTGTACTATATTAAAAGTTTACGGATGTAAGCAAAGGTAAAGTGTTTAATGAGTAAAGTTTGGAGATATACCAAGATAGTTTCTATTTGTATTTAGGGTGACGTCTTACTGTTGATCGACCACTCTGGTCGTAGTATTGTCAGTGTAATTAGAAGGATATACGAGATAATAATTGGTCTCTTCTGTCGTATGGAGATTCTTCCTGATCGAGAGAAATTAACTTATTTCTTTGTAAGATGCACGGAATTGTTATACCATCGGAGAGAAAAAGTTTTGACAAGTGTTCGACCATTTAATTTCTGTATTTATTTATGTACCGTTTGGAGACACCGTTTTCGGTTTACAATAAAGTTTTGCCTGTACCCGTACTCTCTTTTTCAGTCTTGGTGTAATGTCCTAGTTACTACTGTCACTGAACTACTCGTCTCACATTCCAGTACTCATATTTTTATTCTAAGTCTAGTGATCTAGTAAACATATTGGTACGTAAGTGGTTCTGTCAAGGGATTTTGTTCGTAGTACCCCAGACGGCGACACTAATTCGGTCCTCTTGCCCCCACCCGCATGTAAGTACCCCTCCCCCGTGGTGGCCCTCACGTGAGGAAGTGTGGGTTCAGAGAGTCGAGACGACGGTTTCTCGGACCATTGGGACTCGTCCGGTAGGACGTGGCGCCTGAGGAGTAGACATTTACTACAGAAGGGTACTGATCCATACTACTCGGTGGTTTAGTGTCCTCCACCCTCTTTTCTTTCGACTGACTGCAACGTGTCGTCCGAAGCAGATATACACGCAAGATTGTACAGAGAAAAGAGAGAGGTGATATGACAGGGGCGCCAAACGGAAGAGATATTCTCGTCTTTACAATGTGGTGTAGTAACACGACGTCTAGTGACTCTTTCTGTACTGACCTGAATGTCAGTAGTAGTCCTTCAATACTGTACATTTCGTGTCATTGAGACGTTCTTTATACCCATAAGAGAGAGTGTCCCCATCTCCCCCGGCAAAGTGTGTGTACTGACAGTAGATGGTTCACGTGATATCGTGTTTTTCCCATTCTAGTTTTGTCTACATGAGTAATCCCTCTCTCTTGGGTCTTAAAGGGATGACGACAATTCATTCGTTCCCCCATCACTTACCGAAGGGGGTTGCTGATACAGTAGTTTTGTGGAGGGGGACGGATACATTAGTAGTCTCACTCGTTGAAATTATATAAGTTTTGCTCTAAGCATGTCATATTCTAGGAATGTTACATTCTAGATTCTAGAATCAAACAGACAATTCATTCTTTATATGTACGTACACCATGAAACCGACGTAGCTAAGTCTAAGACATTCGAAATAAAAGGAGAACGAAAGACTAATACATTATTAGTCTCACTCGCTGACTAGAGGAAATTATATAAGTTTTGTTCTAGGGGTGTTATATTCTAGAAATGTTATGTTCTGGATTCTAGAATCAAACATACAATTCATCCTTTATATGTACGTACACCATGAAATCGACGTAGCTAAGTCTAAGACATTCGAAATAAAAGGAGAACAAGGTACTTAGTATCGTGATAATTGTTCAGATACCTACCTAATCAAACTAGGAGGTTTTATGTGAATTAGAGATTCAATGTTAGTTCCAATCTGTATTTGAGGGTTATCGTTCTAGTGACTTAAGTCTAACACTATTATTGATATATGCAAAGTAAAGATTTTTATACATAAAAAGTTTCGTAGAAATATTCAAAATCTATTTCGGAGTTCGAACGGTCACAATCCTAACGTTTGACTTGTTCAAGAAATCCCTTTTCTTGATTTCTCTTCCGACGACGACGATAACGACGACGATTCAGTGAAGTCAGCACAGGTTGAGACACGCTGGGGTATCTGTCGTCGGGTGGTCCGAGGGGGCAGGGACCCTAAGAGGTCCGTTCTTGTGACCTCACCCAACGGTAAAGGAAGAGGTTACGTAGTTTCACTTTTCACTTTCACTTCAACGAGTCAGTACAGGCTGAGAAACGCTGGGGTACCTGGCGTCGGATGGTCCGAGGAGACNGTCGTCGGGTGGTCCGAGGGGGCAGGGACCCTAAGAGGTCCGTTCTTGTGACCTCACCCAACGGTAAAGGAAGAGGTTACGTAGTTTCACTTTTCACTTTCACTTCAGCGAGTCAGTACAGGCTGAGAAACGCTGGGGTACCTGGCGTCGGATGGTCCGAGGAGACAGGTACCCTAAAAGGTCCGTTCTCATGATCTCACTCCACGGTAGTGGAAGAGGCTTTCTCTTCCGATGTGTGTCGATTTCGACCAGATCCATTATCACAAAATAATAGTAGGTAATAAAAGTAACAGAATCGTACCTTAGACAGTCAGAAACTCTAAACTCGAAGAGTCCGAAAAATAAAATCCCGAACTTTCTAAAACTGGGGTTGACAAACATATTGTGTGTCTAAATTTGTTATGTAAATCTTGTTCCTGACTATTTGAATTGGAAACCCTGTCACTCCGAAGTGGTGTTGATTGTTATAAATGAAAAGTACTTTCCTTTAACACGGTGTGACGACTCTTTCGCACATTACGAATGTTGATTTACATTTATAAACTTAAAAAGAAGATTTACTTATAGACGAAACATTTAATTATGTTTCCGTTTTTACTGGTCTTCTGTATCTTCGAGTCATTATGATTATGATGGTTCTTATGTAATGTAAATATTTTGTGTTAATTTATCTAGAATTTAGGATAATTTATGAAGAAATCTCTATGTGGTACATTCTATTCAGGTATCAACTCATTCTTAATAAAACAGACTATTAGGGTCAGGATCTAAAAGACACATTCCTCTTCGATGTATTACCCTTCTTTACTTTAAATTTGACCTTTTTCTACGGTCATCCCAATCCTGTTACTAGAAATTCTTAATCCCCAGCGAGTCATTCTTATATTTATTTTTTTAGTGTAAAGGACTTAAGATTCAGTGATAGTTACCATTCTCCATTATGACTAAATAGACCTTTCTTTGGATACGTTGTACAAAGATGACTAACTTTCTTTGTGGAGTTAAAGACTTTCAAGTTTTGACCTACCCTCTTTTTCTTATGAAATTTTTAGTTCCTATACTGCGATTGTCAACTTTTAGACACTTAGAAATTTGAGTTCGAGTTAGTACATGTTAGGGTTGGATTTTTGTTTGTTGGTTTGTGCGATTAGTACCTATAGGAGTCCAGGAGAAGTTCGAGTGGGGTCCCCGGGGAATCCCGTCGTCAGGGGTTGAAGAACCGTGGTCCCTGACCAAAACACCTTCTGCTAAAAAGGTACCTCGACCTCACCCTACCAAAGCCCTACTAAGTTCGTGTAATGTAAATAACACGTGAAGTAAAGATAATAATAATGTAGTCGAGGTGGAGTCCAGGGTCTCCAACCCCTGGGAACAGAATCTCATAGTACCCTAGGTAGGACCCCCGATAATGACACCGTTTTTGTACAGACGTCGTACCTCGTGGAGGTTTGTATGTTAGTAGTACCCAAAACCTTCCGGACAAGAAGAGGTGTCAGTCATTAGTCGACTGTACAGTGATGTGACCTCGAGGGTTCTGGGACGGATACTGTGGGAGGATTACTAAAATGGCTTCACTCACCTTTCTCAGTTCCCTATCCTCACTTATACGAACCAGTCACCCTGTTCCACCCGTCCGAGACAATGTCTTCAGTTTATTCTGGACAACAAAAACGATCCCCAAACCGTTGAATCATAATGAAGACCCATTAAAGAGAACTATTACTCCTAAACCATTGCCCTACTTTGAGATACCAGAGTAGAGGTACCGTGGACGACCTGAAGTGGAACAAGAGAGGTAAGGAATCCCAACCGGGGAGTGTATATGTGGGAATGGACGAATGTCGATATGTCGAATCGTTCTGTCTGTGTGCCCTCGGGTTGGTAATTGCCGTTTCATAAAAGTGTAGGGAAAGGGGATGTCGGAGAAGGAAGAACATCTCCCGAAAGTCAGAGACGTCAACGCGAAAGAACGGAGTTAGGATACGGGGTCGAACAGGAAAATATCTCCGTTGTAGTTCTTTGACACTTTCCTAATCAGCGAGTAGACACAGGTCGAGAAACGTTGGGGAACCTGACATCGGGTGGTCCGAGGAGACAGGTACCCTAAGAGGTAAGTTCTTATGACCTCACCCAACGGTAAGGAAAGAGGTTCCCTGAAGGACTGGGTGCCTAGTTTGAGTCCAGAGAACGTAACGTCCGTCTAAGCAAGGACAGACTCGGTAGTCCCTTTGGGTTCCGTCTTAACCCTAGGTAGTTCAGACCCATAAGTAAAATTTTGACCGAAGGACGGTTCCGAGGTGGGGACCATCGGTCTCGACGGGACCGACATCTTTCCTGACCTCCCTACTCCTCTCTCCACCGTCGCCGTCCCCCTTACTTGACGAGAGGAAAGGAAAGAAAACGGACGTCGTTGGGTTCGGACGTGTCCCCCCACCGCACTTCCCCAACATCTACCTTCCAGGACCAAGGACGACATTATTTCCCTCCGCTTTAATTTCCGTGTTCTCAGTCACACACGCACCCACCCCTCCACATGGATGTCGTTTCTCGTCGTAGGGACACTGGACGAGGGGTGGACGGGGGAGACGTCAAAGGAGACACATTCCACCTGTGTATGTAGGTGTCCCTCTTTTCCATGTTTCGGGTTTGGTCCGGACCTTCGATCCAGGTTCGTAAAAGGAACCAGTGCAAGACGGTGTCTTTGTCTTTGCTACCGATTAAAACGTGTTAAATTCGCCTCACTCTCATCTGAGGTGGATGGTTTTCTCTCTCTTATTTTCTTTTTCCGAAGTGGGGTCATTCTCGTTTCTTCGATAACCAAGAGTCAAAAGTCCACAATGGACGGGTCGGATAGGTCAAAGAATTCAAACATAAGAAATCAGACTTAGCATTTCTCTCACAAGAGTGACGTCTTGATATAAGTTAAAAATTAGTTGTTTCCCTTCTGGGGTTGCTGTTCAAGTGGTGGTGGGTCTCGGTCCGAGACACGACCGAGGTTCTCAAATAGGTTCCGGGACACTGACTATTTACCCCCTCACATTTAAGATTGGGACCCAAAAGCCTAAGGTCTACTTAAGACAATAAAGTCTTAGGTACTCTCCGTGTGTAAGAGTTGGTTGGAGACTGGTACGAGGACGGTCTAAAGAACTACTATGTTATACAAAAGGGTAAGAAGGGAAAATATGCGATATGAGCATCTTTAACATCTGGAAATTTAAGTGCTTTCTGATGTGTAGTCTTACTAGAGTCTACTTCCACATTTCATGTTTGTGGAAGACCCCAGACCACCGGGTAGTCCGTTTACGCCAGGGACCTGACTCCCTACTACGAGGTCCCACATGCCTGGACACAATGACCTCTCCGCGGTCCGGGAAGGAGAGTCGTAGGTACCTGTGTCCAGATGTCTTGGGAAGGTGACTTTCCTGGGAACCCACAACATGTAAATGATGAAAGAGAAAAGAGTGTAACGAGAGAAAAGACAAGACGGAGGGGATGACTGACATTATACTAAGTGGGAATCTCTTGAGACATGATATCTTTTAGTTATAAGTAGATATATATGTGTCCATAAACCCGAAGGGAACACCGAGTCGACCATTTCTTAGGTAGACGTTACGCCCTCTGGACCCAAACTAGGGACCCAACCCTTCTAGGGGACCTCTTCCCTTTCCGATGAGTGAGGTCATAAGACCGACCCTCTGAAGGTACCTGATGTCAGGTACACCTACATTTCTCAGCCCGTACGGACTCCCTGAAAGTGAAAGTGTGTCGACACATACAAGGTATAGTTGGTAAAAAGTTATATGAATTCAGAGTTGAGGATTAAAATAAACTTAATAGATTTTACCCTGTAGAAGTAAAAGGTTCAAGAAGTTTCTTGTTGATCCTAAAGAAAGTAATTGTGACGAATGTCTAAGATATGAAAAACTAAGAAAGAAGATTTTAAAGTTCAAGGAAAAGGGGTGATATGGTTAAACTGTAGTGTTCTATAATAGAGACACTCTACCGTGAAGAAAATTCTTTTTTCTTCCCTCTTTCTGTTGAACCGCAAAGGACTTATAGATGGAACGTGGTCCACCCTGATGTTCGTCTAAATGTATGTTGTCGGAGTTCGTTGAGGCCCTCTTCGATGCTTTCAAACATCCTACCAGATGTAAAATGTACGCTCCATTGACTCCGTCTCTTTCGAGTTCCTTGAACCGGTTCCACCACCTATGACCCTAGCTTAAGACTGGTTAAGATTTGAGTTGTCAAGTAAGTCTATTTTGATAACTCACTAAGAAGATACTTTAATCTTACACAATTGACCTTTTTTCAAAATAAATTAACAATCGTCGTGAACAAGAAACCTTCCTTACTACGATTTCGACTTTGAGGTCATGAGACCGGTGGAGTACGCTTCTCAACTGAGTAACCTTTTCTGAGACTACGACCCTCCCTAACCCCCGTCCTCCTCTTCCCCTGCTGTCTCCCACTCTACCGACCTACCGTAGTGGCTGAGCTACCTGCACAAACTCACTTGAGGTCCTCAACCACTACCTGTCCCTCCGGACCTCACGACGCTAAGTACCCCAGTGTTTCTCAACCTGTGCTGACTCACTGACTTGACTTGACTTGACTTGGGAACTTTGGATTCAGTGTCTAAAAGTGAGACCCTAGTGGACAATGCAAATATATGGACCGGTGACTCGTAGAAAAAAAATTACAAATTTTAGATAAATAAACCGACGTAACCCAGAATCAACGGGGGTGCCGTACACCCTGGAATCAAGGGGTTGGTCCTAGCTTGGGAATAGGGGACGTAACCTTCCGTCTAAGAGTTGGTGTCCTGGCGATCTCTTCAGGGAGAATGGATAAAAACTGATAGGTCCTTCTGACACAAAGTTGTTACATTTGTAAAGATGTTATGACCAAACTCCCACTCAAATCCTTTATGCACTGACTTAACCTTTAAGTCGACTCTCAAAGATTCCAATTGGAGAGGCTTCTTACCTTTTTTTGCTAGTATCATACGGAGACTCGTGGATGTGCACGAAAAGTTGAAGTATTTCGAATCGGTTATAATTCATTAATTGTGACGTTACACGTATTCCAGTTTAAGTGAGAGTTGTCCGTGACTATTTGATCCGTTCAACCCCAAAGTTTTAAATACTCCAGAAGTCGAGTTTTTGTAATACTTTATGTCGGAATCTAAGTGTTGGCCGGGTAGATTCAGGACTATTTTATTGTTCGAAGTGACTGAATATTTGGTCACAAAGTGTTTCTAAGGTAAGGGAGGGGAGACTAATGTGTCGTAGGGTCTTTTATTGAGTACACAGTGTTCGTCTCCACTAGGTTGAATCTGGCGTTTCATATTGAAAAAGTAACACGAATTAGAAAAACATGGAATGATTATCATAAAAAGAAAGAGACAAAGATCTTTAATTTCTAACTTTTATTCGGTGTGTGAAAAAAAAAAAGAAAAATTTGAGGTTGGTAATCCATGTATGTAGGGAAACACTCTGTATGGACCTATGAGGATAAGAGGATAACCTGAGACAAAAGTCTTCAAGTGAGTACCATATACTTACTCTATATGTATAAGAGGTTTTGTCCAGTTATCTTCATTTAGATTAGAATCGGAAACTGGGAATATTCTAAAGAGCTTTCCACGTTTCCCTTTTATTTTCGAGTAGGATGATCATCGTTTTGAATATGGATCTTCGCAAACCTTAAAAGAAGAATGTCCTTTTTCCTACCCAATTTTCTGTTGTTGTTTACTAACTGTTTTCTCTAACAGGGTATGTACCTTTCTTTAGTCAACTTATTTCCAAATTTCAGGGGATTCAGTTGTTGTTTGTAACTGTTCTCCCCCGTCGTACCTCTACCATCGGACAAAGGTGACCCTTACAATGTAAATTCTAGGTTCCCTTAAGAGAGTAAGTTGTTTATGTGTGTGCTGTTAATCTTTTGTAAATGGATAATCTCCGTTCAGGTCCTACCTTCAATGTATTTCCTGTAAAGATGTTCGAAAGATTCGTTGTCAAATTTGGATTCCAAAGAGGGTGTCAGTCGTTTTCAGGATACTTGGGTTACTTTTTGACGGAAATAGTATTTGTGTCTCTATGTGAAACTAAAATCTTGTTTTCTTCCGTTTTCCAAAAGATCATTTTCTCCTTATCACTGAACGTTCCTCTGTATTATTATCGAGACATAATCTATATGATGGTAGACATATAATCTAAGTCATTGTGGAGATAAAATTTATATCATTATGGATATAACATCTATTATTACAAATATTTGATTTACACATAGTAGACACATAAAACTATAGGGTGTGGGTTCACTTGTTTCCCACACTCTTTTACTTCGTACTGTGGAGTGTCTCCTGTAGACTGGAACAGTGTATACTTTATGGTAGAAAATAATGATTCATTATTCAAGTTGACAGTTGAGAAGGGAACCCCGAGTAGGTAAGAAGGAGTATCGAGGGAAAGTACTCCCTCCTCTCGACCCCATTCTTAAAGACGAAGTGTGTAATCAACGAATTTTTTTTTTTTTTTTTGTTTGGACTTTCGAGCTACTAAATATCTTCACAGTCTCTTTTAAATTCTCTTGACAAGATACTTGAACCCCAATCTTTCTTGAAACGTTTAGACAGTGATTTTGGTCCTTAGTACTTCCAACTGTCGATAATATAAAATCTTTTTTTATGTGAAATTTTTATAGCTGTTGAATGCTTGAACTTTTATCATTTTTACGTTGTATAACACTATTAATTTAAGGTCTGAGAAAGTATAGTCTAACTTGTTCTTTGTGTTTCCAATTTTTTTAATATTTTTCTTTGCAACACTACTACGGACACTTGTCTGATTCTTTGTGACTTAATATATGGAATTTATCCGTTTAGCATACTATACCTCTAATCTAGAGTTGTTTTGAGACGTCTCTCTTTTCCCTTCCTCCCCTCCCCACTCCTCCCTCCTTCCGTCTTTTCCTTCCTTCCCCTTTCTGCGAATTATTTAGATCCATTTATCTATTAGTGTCGTTCCTTTTTTGGTGTTTATTTTTGTGAAAAAGAAAACGGGTTCTAATGTTATAAATATTACGGATGACGGTGACCATTTCATTTAATTAAGTTAGAGAATCTTCCGATGAAAAATTTTACGAAATAATAAATTTATTAATGTTGAAAATTCCGTCCTAAGGTGGCCTTTTCAGAAAAAAAAGAATGTTTTTTACTTATATGAGGGGATATACTTATATGTGTGTGGAGGGGTAAATAGTTCGAACCTTCTGATATGCGTTTATGAACAATCGTCACCGATAGTGACTTTCTAAACAAACGAAACGACTTAAAACAGTTTTACGGGATATAATTTTACTGGTCGTCTGACCCCATGTCGTCATATGTGACGTATATACCGAATGTAATTGTATCCCTTCTAGTAAGTTTGTCGTTACTGTTATCTGTCACTATCTATAATACTTTTTATTATTTTATTTTAAATTTTTATGTATTAAAACATTGTAAATTTTTTACCAGTCGTCTGACAAGAGTCATGTGATTACAGACCACAAACTGGAGTCACTTTTGTAGTGTGGAGATATCATTCAACGATGGACTGGAATTTCGGAACGAAGAGTGTACCCCGACGGCCACAGAGTTTCACCTTGTAACTCTGTCAGTACCCTCTACCACCACACGGAAGTACCTTGTGACTAAAATAAGTCAAAGTCTCCTTCAAAATTTAGAAAAGGTTTAATTCCCAAACAAAACATACACCCAAAAAAAAAAAAGGGGGTCTCGAAGGTGGAACCATAAAACACAACAGAATAAATGACCTGTATTCTTATGTTGATTTTAAATATCTTTAAATAAAAAAGTATACTGAAAACAGATAACGAACGTTTTTTTATTTAGAGTCCCAAATTGTTTTGGTAAGATCCGACATTTGTCGATGTTTCCAACCACAAAACGTGGTGGTTACCTATGGACTATAGACCAGAGGGTAGAATCATTTTATTGAGACTCAAATCGAACCCGTGTGACAACGAAGGGTTTCCTGAGCTGAAAAGTCAGAGAAGACGTCGGCTACACTGGTACACTCATTCAACACCGGTTACTCTATGATCGACTCGACGAGTACCTCGAGGAATTTGAGAGGGATCACCATCTTCCTTCGCAACCCTCCTGGTGTTCAGAAGCTATTGGTTCATGTTGGTTGTACTAGAGAGGTCTGCCGGTGGGGGCTCTAAGAAAATGTACTTTCGTTGGAATAAATATGACGATAAAAACACACGCATCAGTTTGGATTGGGGACGACTATATTTTATTCCTGTTCGTTCCGTCATAAGTATATTCTCAACAAAATTTCACTTTGGCCATAAAAACGATGTTCTTGTCTGACAGGGCCCAGGGGCGGGTGACTGGGTGAGGATCCTTACCGGGTTTCCTCAGTCTTTCGACCTTCCTTACTAAAGTCTTGACTAAACTTCTGCGGGTCCGTCGACAGAAACTTTGATCGAGACTTTTTGACGGATGTTTCGTCACTAACCGAAGATGAAAACTAACAGGCGAAATTTGTAGTTTTCTTAAGATTTACACCAAAGTGGACCGTGAGACCGAACTAGTAATCTTTTGTCTTTAACACTGCACCTTTGTCTTCTTATGTGCTTTGTCATTGTCCACAAACGTTTTGGACCTTCAGTACGTTACGGTGCTAACCGGACTCGTGTCACTAGTATGTTCGGAAGTCCTTTTACTACTTCTTATGATCTCTGTAAATACCGATTTTACTCTCTCCACACACACACACACACACACAAAAAAAAAAAAAAAAAAAAAAACCCTTTCGGGTTTCGTGTCTTTTTGCACGAATTTCGTAGGAAGTTCCTATCATTGTCTTATCTGTATTTCCCTTCTATCATGTCGTTTTTCTTTGAAATCTTTGAAGGAGTAACTACACTGGTATAAAACAGGATCTACTGTTTCTTGTCCATGCTGGTTGAATTTTCCTCTTTTTTACTGGATACCAATAGTTTGTCTCCATTTTGTAAAAACTTGTCCACATAATCAAATGATCCCTACATTGTCCTTGGTACTTGACCAGACGGAATTTGTTGTGTTGAAATGACAAAGTGTCAAGACCTCCTATATTTTTCTCGTTCGAAAGTAGTCCCAACTAAAGAAGACTCCCGGTGCCTTCCCTTAGTCAGGGTCGAAGACCGGACTAGAGTCGATTGATGACTGTTAGAGTTCACAAGGACCGGGGAAAACATAGTGAGACTAAAGACGGAGGTAGGAGTGTACCGTAAAAGGACACTCTCAGATACAGAGTTAATGGGGTCCTATATTCCTACGATCAGTGTAACCTAATCTCCCAGGTGGGATGAGGTGGAATTGATTAATGTAGACACCACTGATAAAGGTACATTTCAGTGTAACACTACACGACGCCCCAATTCCGAAGTTGTACACCCAAAATCGTCCTGTGTTAGTCTGGACATTGTGACCATTCTACGATACCAGTAAGAATAAGTAAGGGCCTTGTCGACCCACTTTCACTCACCTACTCTTAATGAGCTTATGAGTAGTAAAATCCTTTTGAACTTCTTCTTTCTGAAACTTGCGGACGAGATGAGTGATGTCTCGACATTGGGAGTCTTACAAGATGAGTCAAAAGTTTGGGTCGTGACCTTTTTGAAAACCGAAATGTCATAGAATTTTCCAGTACTAAAAAAAAAAAGTATTGGTCTTTACGAGGAAGACTCCTAAATTGGGGTTTTTGTGGTGTTTATCGTTTCAATTCATATACGTGTCTTTCAAGGGACGTCACAATGAATGGCGTGACCTTTGTATTACCTACTGGTGACAGATTCTGCTAATCCCCTTGCCAATCGTTTCATGTCATGCCAGATCCATTGTGGGACGTTGACACTGGCCGATTGTGGACTCTCGTAGAAGACAGGGAGGGAACGGAGTCTCGGTCTCCGTCAACAACGACCGCCTTTTACCCTAAAGGAATGTAGAAGGCCTTAGGACGTGAGGAGTCACCCTAGTCTGAGACACGAGGACCCCCACCATTACCTTCTCTCCGCGTACTGAGACTCTCGTCACTCCAGTCCTCCCTCTGGAGACGTTCGGTCTCGTCCGGAGACCCTCTCCCGTTAGGCGATTCTCTTTACCAGCAGACTACCCAGATGAGCCCGTCTCGAGGTTCTAGGTCTCCCGCGTCTGGACCACCCTAAAGGTGCGGGTCACTTCTACGTCTAGGCAGTCGACAACTTCCCCGTACCACCGAGCGTACTGTCCGGAAACTCACCCCTCCCGCGTTCCTGGGGATCGACCCCCCGGAGGTGTCCTAATGCTCTCTGAGGTGTGTGTTTGTGGTGTCCCAGAGACGGTCCTGGACCCTCCTCTTTCGTCGTCCACTGTTCGACTACGGGGAGAGAGGTTGGACAGTCTCGCCTCAGATGTGTTAAGTTTTCTTTAATACAGGTTCCCAGAAGATATGGGATCTGAGTCTACTTCTTAGGAGATAAATGAATTGGCAAATTTACCGTGTTTACATGTAAATTAATACCCTAGAAGGATCACCGAGTCCACCGTTTCTTACACGGACGCTACGTTCTCTGGGCCCAAGGTAGGGTCCCAGCTCTTCTAGGGGACCTCTTCCCTTAACAATGGGTGAGGTCATAAGAACGGACCTCTTGGGGTGTCTGTCTCCTCGGGCCTCCCGATCTCAGGTACCCCAGTGTTTCTCGGCCTGTACTGACCCGCTGATTGGGTTGATGATGATGTCATTAATACGGTTCTTCACAACATTTTGTGGTGCCCTTTGTTTCCGTTTTATTTTTTTATCCACTTTCAGACTACTGCATGTGTGTTCTTTTTACGGACACTCCTTTATATAGTCTTACAGTTATCGACGACAAAGGAGAAAAAGTCACCGGACCCTTCTCCCTTATAAGAGAAAGAAAAGATATTATGTCAATATAATGTAAATTTTGCCTTTTTGGTAAGTTCTATTTGTGTGTGCTAATCCTATGAGAAAGGAAAGTTTGAATTTAAAAACCAAGTGGACCGTAAGACAACTAATAAAAATGCTAGAGGTTTCAAGTATCATAGCGAACAACTACATCTTTAAAATCGAATCACCAATCAAACGACCAAACCCATTCACTAACAAATTCGTCATGTACCATTTCATCTTTGTAATTCTTCTTTCCAGAAAATTAATTCCAAAATATATTTGAATACACTTAAAAGTTTCTATAAATTCTAAATCCTAAACGATAACTATTGTTCAGATTTATATTAAATAGACAAAAGTATTTCTTAAATTAAACTAGCCTTTTCGAAACCAAAGTCATGACCGTATACAAACAAACGATGGAGACAAAATTTGTTACGTTTCCTTTTAGTTACAATTTTTACGAGAAAGTCTGTTCTGTATGTACCGTGTAAAGGTTGTAGTTCAATTGTAAAGTCCGGCTTTTATTAGTCATAAAAGTACTTATGTGAATACTACGTTCCTAAGGTCGTGTGTTTCCCCCTTAAGTGGAAGACAAACAAACAAGCAAACACCACCCTCTCCTCGGTTTCCTTCCCACAGAGAGAACAGTCAAAACTTTTTGTAGTACCACCAAGTTACGAGTGTTTCAGTCTTTTGGACCTACACATAGAACCTAAAGATTAGTCGAAACACTGGTCGATATGTAAAAGACTTGAAAGGAAGAGAGTAAACAGGGGGTAGAAATCCCAACCCTATTGTATTCTTGACTGAAGTGACTCTATGATACTCCTAATTTCTGTTATAGATTTAGTTTAATTTATGTCATAGAAACATGCATTACATGTACCCGTGTTTCACTCGTAGTTATACTGAGGTGACAATGACGATGAAGACCCTTCTCCTGAACGAGAGTTTTTCCTTTCGAAGAGAAGTAATACCCCTTGTCGTCTTGATGATACTTTGAGTGTCTACAGTGAAAGGGAATCTTTAAATCCAACAAGGAATATCATAATGATTGATGAAATCTTCCTTTGTGTGATTCCATATTTGAGGAAAAATGACATGATGTCATAACAGGTTAATTAATTCCTTCTTTGGCATTTACTGTTTAGTTCGTCTAAGACACGAGATTTCAATTCCGTAGACGAGATGGTTTTTAGAAAATTCAAGTTTGTTACGTAAATGTCTGATTTTTAGTTTTTCTTCGATAGATTCTCACTTTACATTATACTAAAAATCTTGTCACAACAAAATTTTACTAGTAAAGCTACAAAAATAAAAATTTATCACTATACTACCTTAACAGATATTTAAAAGGAAACGAGTACCATGTTTTTGGAAAAAGTACTAAATAGATCCTAACCGAATAAGTACGGTTTTGGTCCCCAGTTTTGAGTTTACCGATATCCTCAATCCATTTTATTTCCTTTTTCCACAGTCTAACCCCGTCCCGTTCGGACAACGACTTACTGTCGTTTGGTCCGGGACTAGAATCGTTCTTCCTCGTTGTCCCCGCTTACGCCACTGGACCACTGTGTCCAGGGGAGTCTTCGTCCGTCCACGCGACCTGTTCCGTCTTAAGTTGTGGTCGTCGTGGTCTGTCAGACCAGAGACGACAAGGGGGTGGGGACGACCCTTCTTGGTCTTTATTGAGTTAAAAATTTTCAACCCTTGAGTAAATTAAAGACGTTGCGTCTCCGTTTTGTTTTGTGTAACGTCCCGGTTTAAACCACTCACACGGTCAAAACACTGTAGACGGGACTCACAAGGGTTAGTGGAATTTGTAAAGGTCATGTAGGAAAAACCTCACGAACTTTATCTTTTTATATATGTAAAAATTATAAATTTTCAACGTGATATACACATGTGTAGAGAAAATTATATTTGTGAAAAAAGTTTTTTAGACCTTTTTTCATGGACTTTTGATTTTATTATTTAGTACAGAAATATTAGATTTATGGGGGTTTGTAACGGACAAACGTTGTGTCAGTTTTCGGTTGGTTGTTTGTTTTCCTGAAGACTTGTCTTTTACACCAGTCACCTGAATGTGCCTATAGAACCTACGGGGGACGATTAAAAAGAATGAGACCAAAATGTACAAAACATTAGTTGGACCCTCCTTACCCGGACGACTTCCGTCTGGGTGACTAATTGTTGTCTGAACTGCGACTTCTGAGGTTTTGTTGTCCTTCTCGGAGTCTCTCACTGTCGGTCGTCGTCAGTCTCGGACCCTAGGAACCACTTCCCAGTGTGACGGGTTGTCCCGGGTGTTTCGAGTTTCAAGACATTGCGTAAAATGGTTTCCCGGGACTGCCGAGAAGATGTTCGTATTATCAAGTTTGGTCACGACGTTTATGCTACGACTAACACGTATGTGTGCGCACGTGTGCGTGTGTGACGGGACCCCAGAATCCTGTGTCCACGCACTACCAATCGTAATGTACGGTTCTCTATAGACGAATTGAGTTGTTTGTAAATATTCTTTAGATAGTGCACGTTCCGGGACCCGGTAATATATTTATGCCCTATTCTTAATAAAATTTTCGACTACAAAGTAATATCCAATCTGATGTAGAGACTTCCTGGAGTGTTAAAGTTTTGGCCGGGCATGAAAAGAGGATTCTTCAATTTGTGAGTTTGAAAGGTCTTTTAGTCTAAATTGGACATTCTCAAGGATTACCATCGCTATTTCCCCAACCAAAACAAAAGTTAGTCTTAGTACTGATGTCTATAGTCCAATTTAAATTTTTTTTTTTAACTGAGAGAGTGCAAATTCCTAAAATCAATAGTGGCTGGCCTAGTTTTTGGTTCGGACGAGGGTAGTCCGGCAGTGAGGTTGAAACGGGACATTGATGCTAGTCTGGAAAAGACACCGATCCGGTCTAGGATTACGGCGGAGACGGTGACGACTCCCGTGTAAGACTATCGTCCTCCGCCCCGATCCGAAAGGGAGAATCGATTGTCCCAGTCCCCTTCGTCGTCGTCGTTAATTGGAGGTCGGATCTCGCGGGTTTCTTGACATCGATTGTCCGGGACGCAACAGAAGGGGATGAGTGGCGCTCAATCGTAAATTCTTGACTACGGGAGGTAAAACGACAATAATCCGATCAATAAATAGAGAGACTCTATATGTTAAAAATTCGTACCCTTTTTGTTCTATATGGTTTTTACAACTTATTTATTTTGTAAAAACACACACGAGTCGACGAATTCAGCACAGAGACTGAAACACACCAGGATACCTGACGTCGGACCGTCCGAAGAGACCGGTGCCCTAAAGGGTCCGTTCCTATGACCTCACCCAACGGTAAAGGAAGAGGTCCCCCAGAAGGACTGAGTCCTTACCTTGGCCACAGAGAATGCTGGGGACGTAACTGTCCGTACAAGAAATGGTGATCACCGTGGACCCTTCGGGGATTTCGTAAAGATTCACTTAAAAATTTCTTTAATAAAGATTTAGAAGTGAAGAGTTGCAATAAATCATAGGACAAAGTAAATTTTTAAACCCTAGAAAAATAAAAAATTGAGGTTTCTGAATCTAAAGTTTATGTAACTTATTCCACTCTTTTCGGACGTACAGAGTATAGTCTTATCGAGGTTTAAAATGAAAATCTTCGTATTCTTGTTTCCAATGTCAAATATGGTTCGTCAAAAAGGATTTCTCAGTTCGAGACACTGTATCGTCGGTAGTTCCCTTTATTATTTCTTCTGACGTTAAGTTTAATCTTTCTCCGACGACGACGACGACTCAGTGAAGTCAGCACAGGCTGAGACACACTGGGGTTTCTGCTGTCGGGTGGTCCGAGGAGACAGGGACCCTAAGAGGTCCGTTCTTATAACCTCTCCCAACGGTAAAGGAGGAGGTTACGTATTTTCACTTTCACTTCAGCGAGTCGGTACAATCTGAGAAGCACTGGGGTACCTGACATCGGATGGTCCGAGGAGTCAGGTACCCTAAAAGGTCCGTTCTCAATGACCTCACCCAACGGTAACGGAAGAGGTTTCGTTACTCCCCTTAAAGGAAAAAGAAAAATTTCATATCAACTAAATGTTATCACATAATCAAAGTCCACATCTCGTTTCACCAAGTCAAGATATATGTATAAAAGTCTAATAAAAGGAAAGACCCAATAGTAATGTTCTATGTCAAGGGATACGATGCGTCATTTAGGAAGAGCGAATGAATATAATACGTGTCATCAAACCGAGACAGTTAGGTAACGAGGATTAAATAGGGATTGGGGGGGTGGGAAAGGGATACCATTGGTATTTAAACCAAAGATACAAATACTTAGAGAAACAAATCGAATATAATAAACACAATAAAAAATCTAAGGTGTATGTTCACTATTTTTATGTTATAGACAGAAAGAGACTGAAGTGAATTTCACTTGCAGCGAGTTAACACAAACTGAGAAACACTGGGGTCATTGATATTTTTAGGTATCTTAAAAGGTCCGTTCTTATGACCTCACCCATCGACAAGGGAAGAGGTCCCCTAGAAGGGTCGGGTCCCTGACTTGGGTCCAGACGGTGTAGCGTCCACCTAAGAAATGGTCGACCCGGTTGTCCCTTCGGGAATGAAGTGAATCATCCATTAATAAGAGATCCAGGTAACTACAACGACATTTGCCGTAGTAAAACAAGAATAATTACCAACTCGTTATAAGGTAATATAACTCAACCGGTTTTTCAAGTAGACACAAAAAGGCATTCTACGATACTCTTTTAGGTTTACTTGAAAGCATACATGTATATAAGAATTTGGTGTAGAGGATTTTGGCTAGCAGATAGCTACCTGGGAACTCAACTAAGGGACAGAACCGAGAACATTTATCACAACGATACTTCTGACCCCACGTACATAGACAAGTTTAATCTCGAAAGTGCAAAGGGTTTATGTACGGATCTTCACCCTAACGACCTAGTATACGGTCGAGATAAAAATCGTAACATTCTTTGGAAGAGATATCACCGACGTGGTTAAGTGTAGGGGTGGTTGTCACCTCCTCCCAGGTAAAATTCTCTTCTTCAAAGTTGCTTTATCCTATGTAATCGACTCTTTCACGTCTTTCTCTTTCCGACTATTCTTTTGATAGTAGGATAGAGAGATTGTAGTACCGATGGATTTTCGTGGTTGATAGTTCTCTGACTTGTTAATTTGTGTGTAATCTTTGAAGAAATAAGCCGTGAGGTTTGTACACGACACTACCCATAACTCACCGTGTTTCATTTTATCGAGACTCTTACGTGGACATGAAGTATGGACTACTCCGAGACCAACGACTAGGCATTATTCGGGGAATACTCGATTCGACACGAAAGTGCTATTAGGAAGGGGTGTATAGGCTTGGACGACGTCCTAAAAAAAATTGACGATAATCGTCACTGATCTTGAAGAATAGGGGACGATATGGAAATGATAATTGTGCATGTTAATAGTACGACATGGTAATTTCTTGACGGTTTTTGGAATAAAGATTTAGAGTGACAAATTGTTTCTTTAGCGTCATGTTAAAAGTGCCTTTAGGACAAAGTCAGTAAAGCAGACATAAAAATGACATTTAATGAAACCGATAGTCCAATTAACTGTAGAAAGTTTCCGAGACTCTTTTGAAGTTTCTTGAACCTTACTTAGGTAATGATTACGGTGATGAATTCTATATTTCATTAGAAAGACCTCAAATGATTTCTGTTCCCAACTAAAAATCAGGTAAGGACCTTGTATTTTATCTTGGGTTAAACCTCTAAGTACACCACCATCCCCAAATCAGCGACAACACAGGCTGAGAAACGTTGGGGTTCCTAACATCGGGTAGTCCGAGGAGACAGGTACTCTAGAAGGTCCGTTCTTTTGACCGCACCCAGCGGTAAACGATGAGATCCCTTAGAAGGGGTGGATTCCTAACCTGGACCCAGAGGACTCGTAACGTCCATCTAAGAAGTGAATGGACTCGGTAGTTTAGGACTTTGTTTTTTATCTTGGGTTAAACCTCTAAATATACTATCAAACTATGTCTTACTTCAAGTAGACTGAGGTACACTTTCAACGAGTCACCACAAGTCGAGACGCTGGGGTACCTGATATCTCAGGTACCTTAAGAGGTCCGGTCTCATGACTTCACCCATCGGAAAGGGAAGAGGTCCCCTAGCAGGGTCGGGTCCCTAACTTGGGTCCAGAGGACGTGACGTCCACCTAAGAAATGGTCGACTCGGTGTTCCCTTCGGGTGCCATTAATAATTTTATTCATAGTACCGAGAAAGGGATTAGTCTGAATCCTTTCTAAGGACTCATCGAGGTAGAGACCTTTGACATTTCGCCTGTGTAGGTGGGGAGGTCGTGGACGTCCTAGATTCCGGTTTGTTTCCCGTAAAGGTCAGGAATGACGGTACGACAACACGACAAGTAAACGATTCAACACAGGTTGAGAAACACTGGGGTACCTAACATATGTCGGCCGGTCCGAGGAGACAGGTACCCCAAGAGGTCCATTTTTACAACTTCGCCCAACGGTAAGGGAAGAGACCCCCCAGAAGGACTGAGTCCCTAGTTTGGGTACGGAGGACGTAACGTACGTCTGAGAAGTGGTGGCTCGGTGGACCCTTCGGGGGAATGACAGTACCGGTTCATGAGTATGGGGTAGGGGCAGAGACCAAGACAATTAGGAATGATAAAATAGAGTTCAAGTTAATAAAGTGGAAGTAGTCACAGATATAATGACTTACTGTTGACGATTCGTTACTCTCTGACATTGAGGAAAGTCAAGTCAAGTCAGCGAGTCAGCACAGGCTGAGAAACGCTGGGGTACTTAGCGTCGTGTGGTCCGGAGGGACAGGTAGTGGTTGAGGGCCTCAAGTGAGTCTGAGTACAGGTAGCTCAGGCACTACGGTAGGTCGGTAGAGTAGGACCCAGCAGGGGAAGAGGAGGACGGGGGTTAGAGAGGGTCGTAGTCTCAGAAAAGGTTACTCAGTTGAGAAGTGTACTTCACAGGTTTCATGACCTCGAAGTCGAAATCGTAGTAAGGAAGGTTTCTTTAGGGTCCCGACTAGAGGAAGTCTTACCTGACCAACCTAATGAGACCTGGTTTAAGTCTGAGAGACGTAGAGACAAAGTTCGTAGTTCCGTCCTCACCCCGTAAGGTCCCGACGGAGGAACGATGGTTATGGGTACGACAAACCGTACGAAAGCCAGGGACCCTAAAATGGTCCAAGTAAAAACTTAAGAGTCGTAAACCCTACCTTGACCTACCATACTTCGGGACTAAAGAGTAAAACAAGCATCGGTTAAAGGTGGTTTTTGGTCGCTCATTTGGAAAGAGAGTTACTCTTTTAAGAGGGGCTTCTTCTTGAAATCTCTATAGAGACTCTTTTCAATTTCAGTCTACTCCTTTGTTTTCAGGGACTCATTATATTTGGAGAGGGTGTGTGTTTGTGTGTGAGTTTTTTTTTTTTTTCTTTTTCTTTTAGATTCTTAATAATCGGAAGCCTCTAGTCCTGTAAGTCTTAACCCCCCCGTAATTTAATACTGAAGATGTATCTTTTTGTCCAACGTCCCTGAAGGGACCACCAGGTCACCAATTCTTAGACGGAAGGTTTCGTCCCCTGCACCGAAGTTAGAGACCAACACCTTGATTCTAGGGTGTACAGTGCCTCGTCGATTCGGTACCTGGTGTTGATGACTTGAAATACGGTGT
This sequence comes from Capra ibex, assembly GCA_006410555.1. Lineage (NCBI taxonomy): Eukaryota > Metazoa > Chordata > Mammalia > Artiodactyla > Bovidae > Capra > Capra ibex. The sequence continues at coordinate 3,261,841 of SJYO01001178.1, forward strand.
CGATCTCTCGGACATCCGACGTCGTTCTCCAAGTCTGACGACGTCGACTCTGGGGTGCGTCGGTATTTGTTTGTTCGTTTCCAGGGGTAGTTTCTTAGAATTATCTTTTTCTTTCGTCCAACGTCTCACCAAGGACCAACTCGGTGTCTTGAATGTTCCGACCAACGCAAGAACAAACGTTTCGGAGGTGACTTGACTTGACTTCTCACTATTCGTTCTGACTTCAACAACTGTTAAGGGTTATATCGAAATTTAACCAACGACTTACGGTTGTCTCCGTATTCGAAATAGATCTCTTTCCTGTTGTCTGAGTTCAAAATAAATTTTGAAGTGTTTCTTATCAAGATTTCGGGTATAAGAAAACGGATATGAGGTTGTCCCTTTTCTTTAAAGGTAGGTTAAAGAGAGAATTCCTTTTATTTAAAGGTAGGTTAAAGAGGAATTCCTTATCGAGGAACATCCAGTCATAGAAGTCTTTATAATTGTTGATGTCTAAAATTTGAAAGACTTATTATGAGTTTACACAGGGAATGTAATACGAGTTAATTTTGTGTTACAACCATGACATTCACTACTGTTTCACTCATTGAGTTCTTTAGATTTGTGTTCTCTCATACCGACCTTTGTCGAATCCGAAATTTCGGCCTGTGGTCCTAATCTCCAGTCTGAGGTGAACCTCGAAGTATCTGGACCGTTCACTGACTTGGAACCATTAAATACTTTACCCATATACGGGGGTAGGAGTTACTCTTTTGCGTGGATACCATGGATCGTGTCACGAGACGTGGTGTAGTCGGAAACCGCACACAATCTGCGAGAGTCGTCTCAGACGTAGACAGGTGGAAGTTTCGGACTCAAAAAGGTGACGAAGAGACAATAATCAGACTCCAGTCGTGACGATGAGAACGAGTTGTACGAATTGTAATAATTCTCCAAGTCTTTAAGAATTTGGTTTACTACGTTAAACTTCAGGGAACTCCTGTTTGACCCCATTATGTGTACTGGTTCTAAACGAAGAGGCGACCTAAACGTTGACTAAGATTCCCACCTCTCGTCCTGTTAATTGGGTTATTTGATGGACCAAGAAATTGTAGCAAGGTCCCGGTATATCCTAGTCGTTAAGACGGTATTGCACCGTCTTCCATTTGGAAAGGTGACTAGTCGTTTTCTAATTTCTGCATACTTAAGTCTGACCAAAAGTCTACGTGTTTCAATTTCTGACTCTTTTCAACCGTAAAGGTTTCGTACACGGTTACCTCCTAAAGGAAAATTAAAATTAACAAGAAAGGTTTTGAAAATTTGTAAGTCACTTTATTAGAGCTAAACGAAACGAAACAAGAAACGAAAGTTTATGACATATACCGACCTAAGGTCTATCTCATCAATAGGAGTTTACGGAAGGTTACTCCGGACGGTCTAAGGCACCAAGTCTTCATTAAATTTTCGTCTTTACACATTGTTTACTCTGGATTACCTTTTGTGACCTACGAAATATCAATCTTGTTAGTGAAAAAAAAAGAGGTCCCTCGTTGTCTGTTATGTATGTGTCTGTATACTTGTGTATGTGTCTCTGTACATTTGTTCCGTCTTCTACTTAATTGTACACAAAGTAAAGAGAAGGGACGTCTGTAATTAACCGCTCTTATTTTTTTATGTATATATGTAACAAGACAAAAAGTTACCTTTTACTTTGAGTACTACGTTGAAAATGGGTTTGAGTTGTTATGATGAATTCGGTTTTGTCTTTTGACTCCTATTATGTTTGAAATAGTGTGTCAAGAGAAGCCTCCCCATATTACAAAGTGTCAAATGTCTTTTAAATGAATATCTTCTGTTTCAGAAAGGGATATATTACTTTGTTGAAAATTTATTACTGAACAAGTTTTCTTCTTTACGGGTAGATAAATCAATGTAAACGCAACGGTCATAAGTTCGTCTCCGACCCTACGGGGTTTCCATTACGTACATCACCCATTTCCAATTTGATTTGGACCTTTGGTGATGTGACGTAAGAAGAACCCAAACAAGCAAGTAAGTAGTAAAGTTTATATATGTAAAAAATTAAATGACTTCGGGTCAACTGAATGTTATACCATAATCAAAGTCCACATGTTGTATCACTGACTATAAAAATATCTGATGTGTTTCACTGACATTTTGTATACCTGTGTTTCAATATTTGATGACTGGGATAAGAGACCCAATCTGTAGTGGAGGGACGTTGAATAAAATGTTAACCATCGTATGCATAGAGTGAAGGGGGTTGGGTCCCGATCATTGGTGAAGAAGCAGAAGACATAGACACTCAAACGAAGACAAAACAATATAAACAAACAAAGTACTTAAGGACCGATTTGCAGCCCATTGAATGATGTGGGAAATGTCTATCGTCTCGTTTCCGGTCTGGAGCAGGGAGGACAGAGTCTCGAGTCTCAGGTTGTCCCTTCTAATTTATGTTCTTAAATAATTGTTGTGTTCCCGGGGGCCCTACAATTACTCTCGGGATCCGGACCCCGTCCCTTTCTGAAGAGATGGTTTGGGCAGACTTCTGTTTGACCTCAATTGACGGGTTCTACTCTCTCGTCTTAAGAGGTCCGTCTTTTGACACTCACTCTTCACTTCTTTGCAGTCCTACCGACTTTACCCTCCCGCCCACAGTTTCGGACCTTTCCCTCCGTCCTTCACTGGAACTGTCTGTGTTATTTTTACAAACCTAAAATAGGGTTCTCGTTCCCTTTGATACCTTTCTGGAATTTGCCACTTCCCTACTAATCTTAGTCCGTCCTTGAGACCCGTTGTACCACGGTGTCGTCCTTGACGTCGTCCTTCTGGTCCAGTCTCCGGGAATGCTTTCGGGTCTACCCTTTGCTACCAAGACACCGGGTTCGTCGACCGGAACTGCTACTTCCCACTTGTCTAAGTTTCTGGAAACCACCAACAATGACAATACTAGTAATGACGGAGACGGTGATGATGATCGTAAGGGTTTCGTAAGTACGTCCGTTATGAAAAACTCTTGGATGCGACACAGCCCTGTGTCGTCACTCGTTGTGTCTCCCGGGCAGTAGCGACTCAAATAGTAGATCACCGTGTTTTTTATTTGTGGTGACGAGGTATCATCATTGTCAGTTATCTCTTGGGAGTGTCGTCGTCACCAAATCTTCCGAATGTTGACCGTCGTTGACGTGGTAATTCGGGAAATGTGGATAATCCATAAATTACGAACGTTAATTAAGTACTCAATCCAGTGAGAAACTCGGATACTTTTTTGTCAGTTCTGTCTCGTCGGCCGGGAGTTCGGTGTGAGACGGAGAACCAACCCCTGGATACACTGTAAGGGGACGGTCGATATAAGCGGTATTTGGACTACAATGTTGTACGAAGCAGACGGGTTTCGACGTGGGTGGTGCCACTATTGAATAGGATACACTAGATGTAGACTAAGCGACTGACAAGACATGTGACGTGTTTCCGTTCCTGACATAGACTTAGTTCCTAAATATAGGAATCGTGAATTTTTTTTGTTTTGTGTTTTTTTGTGGACCCTGTATCCTCCACGAGTCTTTGGTAATCGACTTACTTACTTTCATTTAAAAGGTTTACATCCTTTAAATAAGTACATATCCGGATTTGAACATAAAAATGGTAAGATTCTTTTGAAAGACACAGACGGAACTACATGACACGTCTTACCTACATTGACATAGAAGGGTCCCAGTAGTGGCACCTGAGATTAAAAACAAGAACCAACATTTACGTCACTATTGTAGCCCTCGATTGCTCCAGACATCCCAGCAAACGGACCTATTGTTTAACGAGGGATTAACGACACGATTCACGAACATACCCGAAATTACAGGACAGGATGGTGAAAGTTAGACAGACAAGAGTAGGGGATTAAACGACGAGGATTATGTGCTATTAGGTTCTTTGGATTATGTACAAATGACCGGAATAGTGATCCTGTACCTTATATCACATCTGTAAAACACTATACATAAAATTGATAATCTTACTAAAAAGAAGGAAAAAGGAAGACTAAAAAGTTGGAAAGAGTGCGGGATTCCAATTGAACAATGGACTGAAAAAGACGTAAGTTTCGTCATAATGGTTTTTGTGTTCCTTTTGGTAAGCTTTCTTTTGTCGTGTCGACTTGTGCATGACAATTAAATAGGTGAATTAATGTGTCTACACCGTTGTTAAAACTTTCCGTGCTTCCTCTACGAAAGATTGAACCTGGGACTGAACCTATTGTGTTACTTAAGCCTTGTACAGTGGAAAACCACATCTTTTAAGGTAATGTGTGACACGTTTTGTTCAGTAGTATAAGGACCATAATTTTTTTCACAAGAGAGAGTGTTCTCGGAAAGGAAAAGTGACTAATAAAACAAACCGACAGAGATGTCCAAAAAGAAGACCAAAGTAATGCAGAGTGAACATGATATTGAACTTAGACTCTATATCGTTGTAAGGTCCCTGTCGAGTGCTAAAACGGACAACCTTTCCGACAATTTCAGTCGATCTTTCGTCCGACCTTTTTTTTTTTTTTTTCTTTGAGTCTCTTCCCTTCCGTATACTGTTTGCAGATCGTACAAGAATACACCGGGGTATTCACACTTTCAGCGACGCACGGGTTGAGAAACGCTGGGGTACCTGATATGTGAGGTACCTTAAGAGGTCCGGTCTTATGACCTCACTCTCGGTAAGGGAAGACGTCCCCTAGATAGGTTGGGTGCCTAGCTTGGGTCCAGAGGACGTGACGTCCGTTTAAGAAATGGTCGACTCGGAGGTTCTTATGACCTCACCCATCGGATCGGGAAGAGGTCACCTAGAAGGGGTGGGTCCTAAGTTTGGTCCCAGAGGACGTAACGTCCGTCTAAGAAATGGTCGACTCGGTGGTCCCTTCGGGTACACTGGGGTATTCCCAAGGAAGTTTTTTGTTTTGTTTTGTTCCCAAGTATCTACGAAAGACCAAATTTGTGACTCGTTTTGAAAAAATTTGCTCTTAATAAAGGGAAAATACTTCCGAGATAACCAACGAACCCTTTTGTCAAGTATTACTGGTGAAAAGAATCACAAATGTTGCGTAAACTAAAAAACGACAACTACAATTGCATACTGTACGTTATAGGATTAAAGTACTGAAAGTACAGGGTAATCTGTTAAAGAGTAATAAACGATTTAAAGAGACTCAGGGGTCTTATCACATTTCCTTTCCGACTACCACATATGACAACCATAGTTCATTGTGATGTCACATGACGAGGGTTCCACTGCAATACTCTGACTTCCTTTTGTAAACGTCCTTCTTCTTTTCTACATATTTGTATTTTAACTCCTTTATACGTTTGTTCCCAGGATAATATGTTCACCGTTTTATTTGAGTCGCCGGGGTTTAATGTTGTGTCAACAGAAAGGACTTTCTGTTCATGGAATAATATTCATTTTGGTTCTTCGTGAACGAACAACGAATCTTTCACTCGATCATAACACGGTCTACGAGACACAAGTAGTAGTAGAATTATGACTGAGTAAGATATGTGGTCCTTTATCGTAACCGGGTAAAATACCTCCCCTTATAACTCCGACTCTTTCTAATTTAACGGGTCCTTTATGTTGACGGTTCATCCCTTCCAGACAAACTGAGGTTTCAATCACGGGAACGTACGACTGGTAAAGCTATCGTGAGATGACAGTGGAGGGTGACGACTTGCACCCTTAAAGGTCCTTTAAAGTCCACCACCCTAACTTTGAGACACAAGTATGGGTGTCGTATGTTTATTCTGAAATTTATGATATATAAAGTTATCTTTTCTGGTTGATGTGTGGGGGATGAATTGAAAAGTTTATTGACCGTAATTATGAAATTACCTTTTTTTAGTTTCCAAATCTTTATCAAGATTATCTGAAAAAAAAAAGTAAGAATTCAAGTTAAAGGTTTAATGTGGGAACAAGTTCGGTAAGATAATATGACTCTGATGACCTAAGCAAAGGATTTTCTAGAGGAAAAAAACAAAAAAAAAAAAAAAGTATCGGTGGTGTGATTTTAAGTTTAAGTTTTGATGAAGAGGAGACGGATTTACTCCTTTCTTGTAAATGTAGATCTGTTAAAGACAGTTATTCTTGTCGAGTAAAATTTGAATTTAAGTAGTAGCTTTGTGTGAGGACAGAGGAACCGTACCCTATATCTCACGAATAACCCCCCGTGAGCAGTGAATAGACAGAATTTTACCGACACTTGAGTTCCCGTTCTTTTTTCCAAATAATCTAGTTATTTCCAAATGACTGTGTTTAATTTAATCGTCGGAATTCGAACCGTGTTTTATAAGAAAATAGTAAGATAAAAAAAAGAACAGAATAAGGAACCAAAGGTAGGACTCTTAATCTTTGGTACATATGTAGAGACTTGCGTGTTCATCAACCACACAATGTCATCCACGAGTTGAACTTTTTATTAAATAATATTTATATTACGGGAATGGTCTGAGTCCAACAACAAAAAAAAAAGAGGGGACTTGTAAATTTTTCACAACGTTTCCTTTAAGTTCAGAGGACAAAATTGTCGTTAAAGTATAAGACCCGGCGAAGTAGAAAGGATGGCCCATTGGAAACAGACAAAAAGAGTGACCGGTCCTTGCAGATGGCGACGGGAACGGGCACCGGTGGGGAAGGAGACGAAAGAACCGACACGGTACCTCTGTTCTCGGGGTGTGTCCCGGGCGAACAATCACTGTTCGAACCTTCCGAAAGTCGGTGGACTCCCGTTTCACCGTCCGTAAAGGAAGGGTCCCGTCGACCCTCCACCAGTCGTCTACGAACAACTCATTTACTCACTTGTTTTCGTTTACTTAACTGAATGTCACTGGTCAAGACTCAGGCCCAAAGAAGTCAGTATTTTTCCATTATTTCCGACGGATAGTATAATCTATAATAGTAACTATACTGACGGAGTCCTCCGTTTTAAGTCGGAGACAAGAAAATAATTAACTCTATATTGACTGTACTGTGACATAAACGAATGCATACTATATTGATAAACTGTATAGATATGTGACGTTTTACTAACAATCTTAATTCAAATTTATGTAAGTAAGGGTGTACGTCAAGGTTTTAAAAAAAAAGGACACAACTCTTGAAAATTTTACATGAGAAGATTGTTGAAAGTTTGCACGTCGTGTTATAACAATTGGTGTCAGTGATTCGACATGTAATATAGGGTTCTTATGACCTCATCCATCGGACAGGAAAGAGGTCGCCTAGAACGGTTGCTCCCCAGTTTGGTGCTAGAGGACGTAACGTCCGTCTAAGAAATGGTTCACTTGATAGTCCCTTCGGGTAATGTAGGGGTCCTAAATATTGACCTACAGGTATGGAAATTTGGTGGAAGTGGGTAAGGGGGGTGGGGGTGGAGACCATTGGTCGTTAGATGGGAGACGTAGATACAGCCAGAGGTAGGACCAAAATTTCGAAATCGTCGAGTTCATGGTATTCCATAAAGGAGTCACAGGATATGAGCCCTATGGTGTTCCTACTTACCAGAACAACTTTTTCCTTCCTTAATACCCTAATAATTTACTTGTTACCTCCGTCTTCAATAAATAAGAAGGACGAAACGACCTCCCTCCTCCCGACTACTCTCTAGTCTGGACGAGGAATTTGGCTCTTACCTAAGACGTTATGACCAGGACCCTGTTGTCTCAGGATGGGTAAAAGGTCGTCATTTTGTGCACTTCTATAAAAAGATCTAAAGAGAAAGTCAAAAACCTTCAGTGGAACTCTTTCCCACTACACACCCCACGAAGAATACCCTACGATGAAAAAAAAACTCCAGTGAATTCTCATAAAATAAAGAGAACAGACACAATTAATTTTAGTATTTAGAATTGAGATGTATCTTGATACTTCTATATGTATCAACAAGTAGACCGGTTTCACGACGAACCGTAGAGTCTAAGATAAGTCGGTCTCCACGGTTGCTGTGTCACTGAGTACCTCCGACGACGAGTCTACTTTACTTTCCGGAGTGGGGTTATGACGTAGCGTCTACCAGGGGAGGACCGTAGAGACCCGTTAGTCCTTTCCTACACTTCGACACCGGGAACTACAGAATAAACAGAATAAGGATTTTAGTTAGTCGGTAGATCGAGGGAAGTGTTACTTGGGTTGTCGTTTGTTGATATCTGAGAAGGATAAATTTTTAGAATAGAATGATTTATAGAACCTTTACGGGTCGTTCATATCTATATATTTATTACCCTTACGATTTGTGTTTCGTTTACGGACTTTTTATTTCTAAGAATATATTTACACCAAATTTTTGTGTCTCGTCGATTGTTCAATGAATTGTGTAAAAGACTTTATTGTATTTTATATTTCAGTTTACCGCTTACTTATTTGTAATTACTCTAGGGGTCTCTACTGTTTCGTCCAGAATTGTAAAATTTTTTGAGGAATTTTTTTAAAAACGTATCTAAAGTCCATCGTTTTTTTTGTTTCATAAGTGATATTCCGTACGTAGGTAAAAGTGTTTTTGTCTAGAGAAGACGAATTTATTCACTTTAATTAGAGTTTTACGAGGGTTCTGTATTAATTTGGTCTACAACATAAAATTATATATATAAATATAGTAAATATGTGACGAAATAAGGTTTTTTAAAATTCCTCCGAATGTTATTTTTAGGATCAATTTAATTAATGTTTTGGACCATTTTATATGTTGACTTCGTGGTTATATAAGAAAATTATGTTTAGATAGTATTAAAATTTTATACCTTTTATATAGTTCTCAGTTACGATTTAAATCAAACGGTTTTAGTGGTATTCTTTGTCGAATAAATAGTTGTCCCCTAAAAATTTTATATGGTTTTATTCATATCTATATAGAGGGTATGTATACATATATGTGTGTGTATATATGTATATAAAATCTTATATATTGTGGTGACTTATTGAATATACTCTATGTCATTTAGGTTCACCATTACTTTTCTGATGTATTTTTATTGGATTTTTATATAAAAAACGATATTTCGTCTTTTGATATGAAAAGTCTTTTTACGTATGATAAGGATATCTTTTTCTGGTAGGGACGATGAGTTTTGGTGTCTGAAGGACATCTACTCAATATCATCTCCTAAATCATAGTCAGAGGAACGACTGAATTGTACAAAGTAATTCTAAAATAACAAAATATCCTGTCTCAAAGTGGGATCCGGTTGGGTACATGACATTTATTCCTTGGTATAGGATCACTACAAAGTGATATATATATTTTCCTAAGTTGAATTACCGAGAAAGTGAATTCCTACGTTTGGAGAAAAGGGTGGGGGGATTTTAATCATAGTGTGTCGAACTTTTTAATAATGTGTTTAGTGTTCAATAGTCAATATGGAGACCGGTACATTTTAAATAAAATTTGGATGGGTTGGTACGTTTATCGGTGAGTGGGTTACTCCTCTTTATTGACTTTTCTTAGTTTTTTACTTTATGTAAAAATCTCACATACATCTTACGTAATATTTCGTATAATGTAAAAAGATATCCTCCGTACGTGCAAGTCAGCACAGGGTGAGAAAAGTTGGGGTACATGACATGCGTCGGGCGGTCCGAGGAGACACCTTTAAAGGTCCGTACTTATGACCTCACCCAACGGTAAAGGAGGAGGTCCGCTAGAAGGGGGGAGTCTTAGTTTGGGCACAGGGGACGTAGTCGTCCACCGAAGGAACGGTGACTCGGTGGACCCTTCAGGTAAGATCTCCTATTTACTAATATTTCCGTATAACTGAAAAGTTTGGATACGAACCATAAATTTTTTAAAAATTTAGGACTGTTTTTTACTACTATCCTTCGATTATCAATATTAGTTTGTCAAAAAAAAAAAAAAAAGTCACGAAACCCATATGTTTCATAGAGGTTTTCTTTATGTCAAATACTTCGACAGAAATTCCTTTTATAGTATTTTGACGTGGTGTGGGTTAATTTTTACTATGTCCAAACGGAGTGGTTCCAATCAAAGTGAAATCGTCATATTTTAATTTAGAAAACATCGATCCTATTTGTATTTTGTTCTTGTTTTTGTAAGTTGAAGTTTAATCGTTTCCTTTACTTGACTAAAGTACTAAAATATGACTCAAGTGTGATATAAAAAATTTTATGGAGGTAGTGTATTATGGTAATTAATAAAGTTACTTCCCCAGTTAGTTTATTGTCGAAAATTACCTTAACTCATGTTAATTTGATAGTGGACCCCGAAGGGGTCATCAAGTCGTCATTTTCTTAGGTGCACGTTACGTCCTCTGTCCCTAAACTAGGGACCCATCCCTTCTATGGGACCTTTCTTTACCGATAGTTGAGGTCATAAGAACCACCCCTTGGGGTACGTGTCTCCTCGGACCGCCCGATATATCATGTACCCCAGCGTTTCTCGACCTGTGCTGAGTCGTTGATTTGTGGTTGGTTGATAATGGATAAAGTTATTATCTCACATTGCACGACAAAACAGTCCTTAACAGATCTGCAGTAACAAGACGTATCTGATTCCTCGACAGAGTGACAAGGTGAGGGATTCGTTAAATAGTCATTCTATAGAATTATAGTTGCAAGAGTTCCACTCGAGGTGTCTGGAGAACCCCTCACTCCCCACGGTCTCTAATTCAGGGTTCTTTTGACTGTCGTACAATGGAATCCAACAAAATGAAATCCTCGTCTTATAAAAGTTTCTTTTCGTAGAGTCTGGTTTCAGAGTTGGACGACTACCCGGGGCGTAAGTGGCGTTACGAGAGAGAACTAGACAAATAAGAAAAAAAAAAAAAAAAATTGTAAATATTTCAAACAACGAGTTATGTAGTTGTACTTAGACGGTGCCCACATGTGCACAAGGGGTAGGACTTCGGGGGAGGGAAGAGGAAGGGGCATGGTAGGGAGACCCAGTAGGACTCGGTCGGGGTTCGTAGGACATAGGACGTACCTTTGACCTGACCGCTAAGCAAAGTATAAAGGAAACAGGTCTTGTGGAAGGAGTTGAGCGTAGGGGTAAGAAAGGGTCTAGTTATTGACCACTTGAAGGTGGGACCACATCTCGGTCTTCTTTCAAAGGACGGAACGGGTCCGTCCCGAGGTAGACCCTCCGGAAGGGTGTACCGTGGCAACATTTCTCAGACGGACGGTTACGTCCTCTGCGCTCAAGCTGGGGACCCAACCCTTCTAGTGGACCTCCTCCTTTACCGTTGGGTAAGGTCACGAGAACGGACTTCTTAGACCACCTGTCTCCGCGGATCTTCTGATGTCGGGTACCACAGCGTTATCAACCTGCACTGAATCGCTGTCCTGAGCGTACGTGTACGGATGTGGTAGACCCCGTCATGAGGGCTTCGGGGACTACTGGACGTCGTGTGGGGATGCCCGTCGTAGGAAGGGCCCCCCTGACCCTGGGAAGGTCGAGGGACGTAAGTAGGTGGCACTCGACCGTTTGTTCTTTGCACCATGTTTCAAGAGATTTCGCACTTGTAGGTGACACTAGTGGCGCTCCTCTGGCTGTTCGACGGTTACTTATTTTGATTACCATTCTTCTTGTGAAACTTATCTTCTCCGAAGAACAGTCTTTAGGTTTCTCCTTTTCCCTGCAAAGCCGAAACCTCTAGTTTAGGACCAGGACGATGGAGTGGACTGGTTCAGTCAAGTGGAAAACCTTGAGTGGACATAAAGGAACAACAATTTTACCCCTGTCCCGTTTAAGGGTTGTGTGCCCCAATTCACAGATAATGTACTGAGCACACGTGCTCCAAGACTCTTATCTTGGGCTGTATTCGACCACAAAGGACTCACGGGGACTATGGTGTATTACAAGTGTGTGTAAGGAGTCTGTGTGTCCTATTTTGAGAGTAGTGTGGTCAATCATTGTCGTACTTTTCTCTGTGGAAAATTTCATAAAATATATAATATGAATAGTTTGTTACCTTCGATGACAACGATATTATTCCTTTCATACGAGAGACATATACTTTTTTAAGATAGGTTTGATGAATTTTATAACTACTTTGATTTGAGAGAGTATTTACATGTTTACTAAAACGATTTGACATAATTTAACATACACAGGACATAAATGTACATGTAATATATTAAGACCTCTTTTGATGTACTTGAATCTTTCTCGTTAGAGAGTAAACTTCTGTCTGTGGACACTTTGTCTGTGGGACCCATTTTTTTTACCTATAAAAAAGGGTCATCAAAGTAGGTATTCATCTAGATCCGACGTTGAATAACTCGGTGTTAAAGGATGTGCATTTCTCTTATGTAGCCCTTACATTATATTTGGATAGGTAAGATTTAACCGTAAACGATTTTCTCTATGAACTCCTCCCGTACCGTTAAGTGAGATCGTAAGAACGGACCTCGTTGGGAACCTGTCTCCTCGGACCGTCCGATGACAGGTACCCCAGTGTCTCAGCCTGTGTTGACTTCGTTGAATCGTGCGTACGTTCTCTCTATGAATCCTGGAGATGTCGTGACATTGTAATAAAGTTCTGTTTTTCTGGTGAAGAAGTTCATCTTCTTCTGGTGAAGAAGGAACACACATGTCCTGTATAGGGTTCTTATCTGTAAATATTTTTACGACAGCGTCTTTTTTCAAAACACTGGGATTAATTTAAAGTGAAAGTGTGTTGAAAGACGAGTACTGAAATATTAAGACCCTCTTAGAATCGACATTTAGAAATTTTAATCACATATATTATTTTCTGTTCGGATAAATGGATGACTGTTTTATGGATACGAAAGTTTATAGTATCGGAAGGAGGAGTAGGAGGGGATATCACTCTCCTGACTTGAGATTCCATGGAAAGATTTACTGATCTGACATTCATAAAAAATATACCGTGAATATTGTACCTTCCGGGGGTGTTCAGTATTGAAATAGTTTCAATTTGTTTACAGTACGTGTATACCGAGGTTTATATTTCGTGAAAACATTATAGATCTTTTTTTAATTAAAGAGAGATCTACTTGTATCCTTTTACGATTGTTCTATTTGAAAATACTGTTTTGAAAATAGTTACCGAGAAAAAAATAAATCGTAATTAATAGAGACAATTTGACTTCGTATAACTACCAATTAAAAAGAGACAAATAGTTCGGAGTACTATATGAAAACAAAAGTTAAGGGTGAATTTTACTTTTATCTTATCGCCATATTGGGTGAGTTCAAAGACCGCACATTTTTAGGTTTCATTCCGTTTCCGATACTTCCACTTCCTACCCAGTTTTTTCCCTATTTGTCCCAGGGTACTAATTCTTAAGTACAAGGTCACGACCCCAGGACCCAAGTCAGGGACCAGTCTCTTGATTCTAGGATGCGCAGTGCTCCGTTGATTAGGGAACTGGGTGTTTGTGTCTCTACGGGTATGTCACGTTACTTCTAGGACGAATGGTGTTGATTCTGAGGTACGTCGGTCTATTTCTGTATCTATTTATTTATATTTTTTCCCTTATTTGTGTATCTCCGGTTTTTAAGAATGAAGAGCCGAATATCTCATAATAATACTCTCTTTTGGTTTTGGTTCATAGGACTTTAATACTTTTGTGTGACTTTCATGAGAGAAAGTTTTCCCGATATAAATAAGTTGATACACAAGGGTTATGTTCGATTTGGGGAATAATTTTACGGTACGGAGTCAAGAAACAAAGGATTTAAATTTAATATACTTTGACGAATTAGTGACTCCAAAGATTTTCATCATCCAAGGTCTTAGAGTTCCTTTTTTTTTTTTTTCGAAGGTAAAAGTTCTGTGAATCTCGACACGAATAGGATTAGGTAATCTCATGAACCGGTCATTCAATTATAAATTAACCGTTCAAGGAAATTTATCCTATTAGCGTATACTTGTTGTCGTAAAGATATTTGATTCAAATCAGATCCTTTTACCCTTCGTCCATGTTTTTACGATTCATCTTTTCTATTTTATTCGATTTGGTGTTGAGTGTTTTTTTGTATCTAACGTTTTTGTTAGGTTTTACTATGTATGCACTAAGTGGACGACCCAGTGCTTTCATTGGATAAAAAGTTCGAGGTACGGAAACCTGATAGTACGGTCTCCTTTCGATGTATTTCCTTTTTCAGTCCGACCTTCCTTTCTTATTTACTTGACGAAAAAGATTAGACATTAAAACCCGGTTGAAGGAATGTGTCAAGAGAGTGAAATAATTAGAAGAAAAGACCTGGTCACTTGAGCCGATAGTAAGTTTTTCTATTCGGACATCTCGTTGACGTGAGCGGTAGACTGGTTTCCACAACTCAAGAGACCGAACAGGAGTGGTATCGATAATTTTTTTTTCTTTTCTTTTAGATTATTAAATTATGGAGTGTTGGTCTTAAATAACGTGGTGTACCAAGAGTGTACCAAGAAGATAAGGGCTATCCTTCCTCCTTGAAATATCGGAGATTAAAGAGTATAGGGGAACCCCATATACATTCTGGATATGGAGGGGAGGGGCGGGTCGTTTTCCTAAGGTCGATGGAAGTCGAAAGGGTGAGCTTTTAACGGTTTATGTCGATAGTTTGATCTACTCTTTGTTTACTCATGGTTATTTTACATATCCACGGTCTTATTTACTTAGTAGCGATGTCGAAAAGTGTCAACGAGCGCTGGGTGTCAAATAATAATAATAAAAATTTCTCTTATACCACCACAACCACCTCCACCTCCTCTAGATTCTCAGTCGAGGATAAAAAAGGGATACAAAAACCCCAGGGTCGGGAAACTCCATGTCGATCCGTGGGTGAGGAGAGTGTGTCCATTGTGTCTTACAGTCTATATTAAAGTTCTTCAAGTATCTCCGGGGGTTAATTGTTAGACATTTGACATTCGTACCGTCACCGTTTGCGTATTCCCCTCGATTCAAAGACGTGTGTGTGTGGGGTGACCTACCGGGACACATGAACCGATGGCCCGGCTCCGACTCGAGGGGCCTGTTCCTGGCGCCGTCCATCCACACCTGCCCTTGGACTCCGGGTCTTCACGTCGCGCCCCGACCGAAGTGCGACGGGTGGGAGTGTGTCCTTCGTGTCCGCCTTTTCGCTTTTCCTTTCGTTCACAAGTCACTGTCCCTGTTCTTCTTTACCTTGAAGGAGTCCGTCGGACAAGTTCGTGTCTTTATATCTTTCCTATAGTGTTCAGTAAATCTTTTTAGGACCGTTATTTCTTCGCAAAAAGTAGAGGGGGACGAACAAGAGTAAAACGAATAAATCGTGGTTCGTGACACCTCTTCAAATATTTTTATTTTGATTAATATATTAATTGTGATAATTAAATATGTGTGTGCGCAATTCATACGACATACGTACCAAAAGAGGTGTACTGTCACATACGAAAGAAGAAATTTGTTTTGGTTTTTATTCGACATTGACTTTGACCTAGTATCATTGTGTCCGGTTCTTGATATGCGATACATTGACGTCATTCATACGAGTAATTACAGAATGACATGCGATACCCATAATTTCCTAGAATAACACTCCGAGTATCCTTTCCGTTTGTTGAGCCGGTTTTCGTAGTGTTTTTGAGATAACATTAATCTTCATACACAAGAAGTCATTGTTTGGGTGAAAAGGGATTTCTTGAAAAATTTACATATTCGTAGACTGTATAATTGATTGCTAATTAGTAAGGACAAACCAAAATCCTACACAAACCCGATATTTGTCTTAGTACGAAAACTTAGTGACAAACCATCTTACCAGAGTCTGAGACCTTATAAGGTTAGGTGTGTCATTGACTGACCCAAATATTTTCTCTAAAAAATTGTTCAGTTTTACGATACACGGTCAATAAAGTTGTCCTCAAAAGTCCGTTCAAAAGTAAAATTGATATGTTACGATTGTAGAAAGTACCCCCGGAAGGGTTACCGAGTCGTCCATTTCTTAGGCGGACAGTACGTCCTCTGTGCACTCTACACCCAAACTAGGGACCCCAGTCTTCTAGGGGACTTCGTCCTTTACCGTTGGGTGAGATCACAAGAACGGACCTCTTAGGGTAGTTGTCTCCTCGGACCACCCGATGTTAGGTATGCCAACGTTTCTCAGTCTGTACTGATTCGTGAGTGTGTGTGTTGTAGAAAGTACTGTGTCATGACTTATGTCTGACTGTTCTTTAATGTGAAATTTGGGTGTTGCATACCCTGAGGGACCTGTTACCTCATGTACTGAACCCGGTGTCGAGAGTGGAAACGTCTGTTCGGAGAATCCTACGGTGAGTTAGGGACAACACCTTAGTCCTGGGGTCCTAACATTTATAATACATGTACAGAAAGAGAGAGAGACCGTATATTCGAGGATGTTCCGTCTTCGGTATATAATTGACCATGGACTATTATTTAGAGACTACTAAAAAAATTTTTTACCTTACAAACAAATGTCTATTGGACAACCCCTAAATTTTTTACGTTTCTATTATGTTTAGTTCTTACTTAAAATTTACTTTTCCTTCTTGGAGATTTAACTATCGGGTGTAGTCAATGTATCCTAGTTAAAGATGCACTCAAAGAAGATATTGTCTTAATTTCACGATTTTGAAGTTAGTGAAACTTCTTTTTAGGGATGTGATGCTATATCAAAAGAAAGAGTTTACATTATGTTAAGTTGTCAGACGGGTACTGAGTCATTAATAACACTTATAGTGAATAATATGTCTTGAGTTCCCCAAAAAGGACTACCGAGTCTATCATTCCTTAGACACACGTTACGTCCTCTGGGTCCAAGTTCAGGACCCAGCCCTACTAGGGACTCAGCCTTTACCGTTGGGCGAGGTCATAAGAATGGACCTCTTAAGTACTTATCGCCTCGGACCACCCGATGTCAGGTATCCCATCGTTTCTCAACCTGTGCTGGCTCACTGAAAGTGAAAGTGATCCCTGTGGAAATTCATGTCTGTCGCATTCGGTTCCTTCCTCTCCTGGTGTGACGTTGAACTGGGTCGTCGTCGAGACGTTCGGCGGATGTGACAAGAGGTAGGAGGAGTTTATACTATCTTAAGTACCCTTTGGTGCCTGAGGTCAAAGGTAGAGTCGAAAGTGCGGATCAGTAGACTTAGAATCTGTTCAAGTTGGAGAGACCAGATGGTAGAGACTTTGCTAGTTCAAACACTATCTGATGGGTGACTCCCGATACCGTCTCGAACTTACTTGTGAGCAAGGTCGAAGTTCCGGGAAGGAAGAGGAGGAAGGAAAGTCCCACGTGGAGGGGAAGTTCTGTGATTACATGTCCATTTGTACGAAAGACTTGGGGTTTACACCCATGTATTGGTGTGTCGATCTGATTATAAATTTTCTACCTAAAGGACTTCTTAAGTCCCAGGTCCCGTAAGGGGTCGTACCGTTCGACAGACGTGAAGAAAAGTAATTTTTAGGAAGGCTCAGAAATAGAGGTGTGACCGATGAGAAAGTAAAGGTGAGTGACTGTTATAGGATATATAGGTAGAGACGAAAGTATTTTCAAAGTCATATGGTCTGTAATACGACACTCCGATGTCGTCCCTTCTCTACTAATGGTAAGAGTGACAATACCTTAAATGTTCGATCTGAGGACTCCCTCTTTCTCCGAAAAAAAAGAAAAAAAACTTCATGTCAACTAAATATCATAATTTACTCGCAGTCCACATGTTGTCTCACTCAGTTATGGACGTGTCTAATATGAGGTGAGTTTGAATAATTCATTACCGATATAAGGGAGGGACATGTTGTATAGGAGCATCGACTAGGTAAGGTATATAACATCAAACATCAAGAATCAAAGGATGGGGATACAACGGGGGGAAAGGGAGAGTGGTGACCACTGGGAACCAAACTGGACAGTCACACGGACAAAGAAAACAAGATAAGTAAGTAAATAAAAAGTCTATTTCCTCTGTAGAGAGAGTGTGTGTCTCCTTTCTCCATAAAGTTCTTTGTTAATGAGTTTACTTATTAATGTTTCACCCTATTGACGACCCCTCCTGTTCCGACGTAGTGGAGGGTCTCTTTGGTCTAGGTCGTCTCCCCGCCCGGCTCCTCGGAACCTCTGGTCCTTCGTAGAGCCTCCTTACACGCTCAGTCGGTTCCCGACTTCCTCTGGGGAGCCACGGGTGTCGTTCCAAGGGCACCGCACAGAGAGAGCGAGGACATAAAGAAGGATAGCGAAAAGTAAGACGGGTGTCGAGGAGAGGGAAGAGTGTCGCGTCGTCCTCCTATCCAGATGTGTGTCGGTCTGAGTCAGTCCTGTGGGTCGAGACGTGGAGTGGACACTTCGACTGTCCACGGGCTCGCCGAGGAGGTCTCTGGGGCCCTTACTCTGACCTACATTTGCTGTGTCCGGTCTCTAGGACCCCTGAGTCCCGATGAATTGACACGCACCCATAGAGAGAGCAATGTAAAGAGGAAAGAAAAAAGAAGACTAGGAGACCAGAGAGGTGATACAATCGAAAGAGACTTACTTTTTTGTAAACTTTATAGAGGTTCAGTTGGAGGTAGTGTTGTGTTGTCTAGAAGGAAGGTTAGTGAGTGAGTGAAAGGTCTGGAAATTTTATACAAGAAATACGTGGCTTCAGTGTCCGTACTCTCCTGTCCTAAACTTTTCACTTCTACACCGCGATTAGTATTATTGATTTCAATTGAGCAGTGTATAGAGATAACCCAACCGGTCTTTCAAGTAAACCCCAAAAAGGTATTCTACAATACAATATAATATCTTTTGGGGGTTTACTTGAAAAACCAATTACATTGTATAGCAGAGGAGATATTGAAGTTTCTCCAGTTTTATCGGAGGAAGAGTTTGACACATTAGTTAGAGTCCGTAGTCCCTTTTTTTACCTACGATATAATCTCCTTCTTTTAAGATTCTCTTTTTTTTAGAGTGTAAAGTTTTAATTACAGATTAATCAAAATGAATCAGTAATGTAAGATAAAGTCAATTTGTCGAAATGTCAATCAGAACTTGGTATTCGATTCAATCCATTGAAGACTCATTGTACTGGTAAATTATTCGACTATGGATAAATAAACAAGTAAACCAGTGGTATTTTTACTTTGAAAATATTTTGTAATTTATAGTAAGGGTATAGAAACAAGAAAGGAGAAAGGTACAGAATCTAAAGAACTAATTATTCTGGCTCATTTATGACTCAGTCATCTCCTTGAAGTGGTCCGACGATGGGAGACCGAACGACCGTTCCTTCGTGCGTGAAAAGAGGACACTAGACGAACTGACTGTGCGACGTCACCCCTCGTGACTTCGGGCGACCAAACCTAATCTCCTAATGTCCTTAGTTAACCTTTTCTTTATAAATCCCCCTTCATTCAGAGAAACGAAGGGACCTACCATTACAAAGGGACGTCGACAAGTGGGACTTCACACTACTACGACTCGATATGACACTTTAGCTCTCACTTGCGTCTTTAAGGTGCTCTGCGGAGTAAACACGAGAATTGTTATTGTTCTGTGTGTACATGTTTCCCCTTCTGCGGGTCAAGGTGAGTTATTCAGAAGACACGTGTATGTGATTTCCTAAAGTTTTGTTAAAGGGAACAAGGGAGAGATGTCATTAAAGGGTCCACCTGCCCACCGTAGTAATATACCGTGTATACTTTCCAACCGTTTCTAGTGTGTCACTCCACGACCATTATGACCTACATTTTACAGTGAGACGACCCGAGAGGACGGGTCTCCCAAAATAAACGTGGTACCTAGGAAGACGTCAAACAATTTCAGATACCTGGGGGAAGAGTCTTATTACCTGAAAACAACAACAACAACAACTCACATATTGATCTAATGTAATTTTTTTTGTTTCTAACTGTCAATGGTTTTATAAAATTTTACACTGTTTCATTGCACGACGATATAGTTAGATAATTTATTGTTCCCACCGAGATTATACGTTAAAATTTCATCGCTGTGCGATAAGACTCTATAGTAGTTGTTGATATACACTATCCTTTGATAGACACTGAAGAAAGTCACCGTTTCAGTGACCGACAGTTATATTGATACCAAATAACGAACACAAGCATTAATTGTCTTTACGAGTTAAAGCCAAGCGATAATTACTTTTACTTTCGTATTAATAAAAGGGAGTGGGTTCGAGTGTTTGAGAACCTTTTAAGATGGGTGACTACGGTGAACCTGGGAACTGTTGACAGTGTTGTTTCAAGTGGTTAAATATCATACTGGTGTCCGCAAAGTTTCGTAAAGTCATGTACTGTCTTTTCAACAGGTTTGGTTTTTTTTTTTTTTTTTTCGGTCTTTTAAGATAAAAAGTATTTAAGTCAAAATAAAAGATTGTGAGTGGTTAGAATTACAAAGACTTTGAATTGTATTTAGAGATTTTGTTTAAAGTTCTTTATACCTTAAAGTCGTATGGACCACACGACTTTTGGATCAACCTATTTACATGAACTCAAAGGTTTAGTTTCTTTTTCAATTGTCGCGTTCACATAGATTTGTGTTCCTGCAATTTATAATACTTCGTCCTACATAAACACACGGAAAAGGGGTCCAGGGGAGGTGACCACTGGGAGGGTGTAACAAACATGGAAAGGGGTTCTGAAGACAATGTGTAACGAATGAGCGGCTAAAGTTGTAGTAGGACATGTTGAGATGGTTCTATAGGAACCTCTCTCTGGAACGTTATCGGGGTTTAAGTAAGGACCATCTATATCTCTGGTGTCGAAGATTTGAGTTTTATTCGTCGTCTTCACATTGACACCCCTGTCGATCTGTCTTGTGAACGATAGTCTTCCGAGGACCTCTCGGGGATTCCCTACTAAGTCACGTGTGTGTACGTCCCAGAAAGGGGGGATTTCCCTTACCCACTGGAAGGACATGTATGTGGACGTTTATGTGGACAACATGTACAACATGTCAAGTTTGGT
This sequence comes from Capra ibex, assembly GCA_006410555.1. Lineage (NCBI taxonomy): Eukaryota > Metazoa > Chordata > Mammalia > Artiodactyla > Bovidae > Capra > Capra ibex. Next base: position 3,282,739 of record SJYO01001178.1, read on the forward strand.
TTCCTTGTAGAGACAAGAAGAAGTAGTCAAGTGTTCGGGGGAGTGGATCTTCCGTTTGTATTCTGGATAGTTTGGTAGTTTTTTTAAGACTAAAGGAGAAAGAGGGTGTATTGAATTTAGGTCTCACTAGTACTAGATGGGATTATGGTTTTCGATTTTAATGTTGTGGTTGTTTTGAGAGGTTCTTGATATTATCTTTACTTTAGAAGATCTTATAGTTTAGTCACTTTACTAGTAAGAACCTAAAATAATTATTTTGTTATCGGTCTACATGTTAATGTGGCCGTTGTATTAAATTACTACGGTTAGATGTTTTTTTTTTTTAAAGTGAGATTAGAGGACGTAACGTCCGTCCAAAGAGACGGTCGACTCGGTGTTCCCCTCGGGTTCTTATGACCGCATCCATCGGATAACGAAGAGGTCACTTAGAAGGGTTGGGTCCTTAACTTGGCCCCAGAGGACGGAACGTCCACCTACGAAATGGTTGACTCGAAAGTCCCTTCAGGATTATAAATTACATTCCATAACCAAAAGATGTTACGATACGATTGTGACTGAAAGGTTCACCGCGATCACGATTTCGTGGGTGAACGGTTACTTCTTCTGTATTCTCTACACCCAAGCTAGGGACCCAACACTTCTTGGGACCCTCCACCCGTACCGTTAGGGGAGATCACAAGAACGGACCTCGTAGGGTACCTGTCTCCTCGGACCACCCGCAATCAGGAAGCCCAGTGTTTCTCAGTCTGTCCTAACTTCACTGGATCGTATGTGTACGATTATAACGGACTAGACAATCATTCTTTTTGATCAGGAATTTTTCAAGTATTTCATACGGTGTAAGGTACTTGGGTCAGAACTTAAAATTCACAAGTCAAGTCATGTCAGCGAGCGAGTCAACACAGGTTGAGAAACGCTGGGGTACCTGACGTCGTACGATCCGAAGGGACAGGTAGTGGTTGAGGACCTCGAATGAGTTTGAGTACAGGTAGTTCAGTCACTACGGTAGGTTGGTAGAGTAGGAGACAGTAGGGGAAGAGGAGGACGGAAACTAGAAAAGGTCGTAGTCCCAGAAAAGGTTACTCAGGCAAGAAGTGTAGTCCACCGGTTTGAAGTGGAAATCGTACTCAGGAAGGTTACTTATAAGTCCTTACTAAAGGAAAACCTATCTGACCAAACTAGAGGAACGTCAGGTTCCCTGAGAGTTGTCAGAAGTGGTTGTGGTGTCAAACTTTCGTAGTTAAGAAGCCACGAGTCGAAAGAAATATTATATTGAGAGTGTAGGTATGTACTGATGACCTTTTTTGTGTCGGAACTGATCTGTCTGGAAACATCCTCTTCATTATAGAAACGAAAAATTATACGACAGATCCAACCAGTATCGAAAAGAAGGTTCCTCGTTCGCGGAAAATTAAAGTACCTACGTTAGAAGTTACTAAAACCTCGGGTTCTTTTATTTCAGACAGTGATAAAGGTAACAAAGGGGTAGATAAACGGCACTTCACTACCCTGACCTACGGTACTGGAATCAAAAGGCTTACAACTCAAAATTCGGTCGAAAAAGTAAGAGGAGAAAGTGGTTCTCCGAGAAGTCAAGAAGAAGTGAAAGACGGCATTCCCACCACAGTAGACGTATAGACTCCAATAACTATATATAAAGAGGGCCGTTAGAAGTAAGGTCGAACACGAAGTGGATCGGGTAGTAAAGAGTACTACATGAGACGTATATTCAATTTATTCATCCCACTTTTATATATCGGAACTACATGCGGAAAGGGTTAAAAGGTGGTCAGGTTAAAGGTACAGATCAAGATTTGCGATGAAGAACTGGACGTGTGTCTAAAGAGTCCTTCATCCATTCCACCAGACCATAAGGGTAGAGAATTTCTTAAAAGGTCAAACAACACTAGGTGTGTCAGTTTCCGAGACCACATCAGTTATTTCCTCTTCATCTACAAAAAGATCTTGCAAGAATAAAAAAATTATTAGGTTACCTACAACCGTTAAACTAGAGACCAAGGAGACGGAGAAGGTTTAGGTAGAACTTATAGACCTTCAAGTTCTAAGTACATGACAACTTCGGACCGAACCTCTTAAAATTCGTAATAAATCGATCGCACACTCTACTCACGTTAACACGTCATCAGATTTGTAAGAAACCGTAACGGAAAGAAACCCTGACCTTACTTTTGCCTGGAAAAGGTCAGGACACCGGTGACGACTCAAAAGGTTTAAACGACTGTACAACTCACGTCGTGAAAGTGTCGTAGTAGAAGGTCCTAAACTTTATCGAGTTGACCTTAAGGTAGTGGAGGTGATCGAAACAAGCGTCACTACGAAGGATACCGGGTGAACTGAAGTGTAAGGTCCTATAGACCGAGATCCACTCCCTAGTGTGGTAACACCAATAGACTCAGTACTTCTACAAAAAACATATCGAGAAGAAACTTAAGGACGGAGGAGAATTTTCATAGAAGACGAAGACAATCCAGGTATGTTAAAGACAGGAAATAACACTAGTAGAAACGTACTTTACAAGGGAATCATAGAGATTAAAAGAACTTCTCTATAGATCAGAAAGGGTAATATGACAAAAAGAGATAAAGAACCGGCTACCGTACACCTTAGAAGGGTCTGGTTCCACACCTTGGGTGCAGGGGACGTGATCGTCCGGCTAAGAATTAGAGACCTGACGATCTCTAAGATAATCAAAGGAGATAAAGAAACGTAGCTAGTGACTCCTTCCGAAAGAATTAAGAGGAACGAAAAGAAACCTTGAGACGTAAGTTTAGCCATATAGAAAGGAAAAGAGGAAACGGTAATCGAAGAGAAGGAATGAGTCGATAAACATTCCGGAGGAGTCTGTTGGTAAAACGGAAAAACGTAAAGAAAAAGAACCCCTACCAGAACTAGGCATGGAGGACATGTTACAGTACTTGGAGTCAGGTATCAAGAAGTCCGTGAGACAGATAGTCTAGATTAGTCAACTTAGATAACAGTGAAGGTGACATATTAGGATTTCCTAAACTAAATCCAGTATGGACTTACCAGTTCACCAAAAGGGATGAAAGGAGTTGAATTGAGACTTAAAACGTTATTCCTCAAGTACTAGACTCAGTGTCAGTCGAGGACCAGAATATAAAATGACTGACATATTTCGAAGGGGTAGAAACTGACGTTTCTTATATTAGTTAGACTAAAACCACAACTGGTAGACCACTACAGGTACACATCTCGGAAGAGAACACAACAACCTTCTCCGACAAACGATGTTGGTCTCGTAAGAGAACCTTTTTGACAATCGGAAACCGGACGAAGTAAAACATGGAGTTTCGGTTAGACGGACAAGGTCCATAGAGGACTGAGGATGAAAACGTAAGGTCAGGGGATATTACTTTTTCTATAGAAAACATCGACAATCACGATCTTTCAGAACATCCATGAGTACCTTGACAAGTTGAAGTCGAAGAAGTCGCAATGACCAACCCCGTATCTGAACCCAATGATACTATGACTTGTCAAACGGAACCTTTACTTGTCTTTAGTAAGACAGTAAAGACTCTAACGTAGGTTCATGACGTAAAACCTGAGAAAACAACTGGTACTACCGATGAGGTAAAGAAGATTCCCTAGGGACGGGTGTCATCATCTACATTACCAGTAGACTCAATTTGAGCGGGTAAGGCCAGGTAGAATCAAGTGACTCAGGATGTTACAGCTACAAGTGAGAACGCTAGAGGACAAACTGGTGAAGGTTAAACGGAACTAAGCTCCTGGATTTTAAGGTCCAAGGATACGTTACAACGACAAATGTCGTAGCCTGAAATGAGGGGAGTGGTCAGTGTAGGTGTTGGCCCGCAATACAAGTGAAACAGAGGTAGAGAAGTAAGAAAGACCTCAATAAAGAGGTGAGAAGAGGTCATCGCATAATCCGCGGAGGACCGTCCCCGTTTAGTAGAAAGTCACAGGATAGAAAAACGGAAAAGTACCCCAAGAGTTCCGTTCTTATGACTTCACCAAACGGTAAGGGAAGAGGTCACCTGGTGCAAAACAGTCTTGAGAGGTGACACTGCGTCGATAGAACCCACCGGGATGTGCTGTACCAAGTATTAAAGTGACTCAATCTGTTCCGACACCAGGTACACTAGTCAAACCAATCAAAAGACACTGACACCAAAAGTAAACCAGACGGGAGACTACCTCTTCCTATTCTCCGAATACCTGCGAAGGACTACCCTCTCTGACTGATACCCCCTTTGACCCAGAACAAGACTATCCGTCCCAGTACAAGTCATTTAGAAATTAAGTTAAAAGAGAACTACCCACTCCGGAACAAGGGAGGGAGAACAAACTGGACTCTGGTTTGATACCACCTCCACCACTTCTATTACCACTGGAGGAGTGTTCCAGGGAACGTACGTGACTGCGTGAATCACGGGGGTCGGGACGTCGGCCGGTGACGGCTGGGTGCGGAGACGACCTCTGAGGACCTGTGAGTGACCGTTCGGACCTGTAGTGGACTTTTCCCGTTTTTCCAAGGTCGTGGCGATGTAAACTCTCAGTGAGACGATATATATATATATACATATATGTGAAGTTTTCGATGGATTTTTAATTTTTCACTAAAAGTTACTGACGTTGACAAACGCGACTATACCGTTAGGTTTATAATCCGTTTGTGAAAGTTGTATGACATTAACAAGACAACCAGATGTAGATGTATGGTAGTGTTATAATTTAGTTGGTACGATAGTAAATTGACCTTGGATATTTTATATTCTTCAAATTTCCGTGAGAGGTTGACTTTTTTTTTCAAATAATTTTAAGTTGACCCCAAATTATACTTTTTACAATTACAAGGTTTTCTTACGATCGATTCGTTAGTACATATCTATCTATAATCGGACTTTAAATTCTGTGTAACGACCTAACTTACTACTCTGATAGTCGGACTCAAGAAGTCAAGTAATCGAATTGACGTTATGGTTGGATTATAGGTATTTCCGTGTTTCCGTCTGCATTGCATGGAGCATTCACATCTCTTGATGTGTTTAAAAAGTAATAGATGTAGTGTTCCTAAATACAAGTCATAATGGAATTACTGTCACTTCTCTTTGGGTCTTTTCGGAAACTCCTTCTTCGATTGAATTTTTTTTTTTTTGTTTTGTAATTTTGGACAAAAAGAATACAAGTCACGGTTGTATGACTTTTTGTCTTTATGTGGGAAGAAATTTTTTTGTCTTGGGTTTTTTTGTTGTTTGCCTTTTACTGGGTCATCCATAGATGGGTCACTGTGTGGTTTCGTTGACCGGTAGAAACAGGGTTTGGACGAGAGGAGGACATAAAGGACTCGGCAGATGGGTCTATGTTTCGATCACGCTCATAGTAGACTGGAGGCGATAGTTGGTGAGTGGTTCGGGACGACTGAGGTGCAGTGACCGGGGGTCCGGGACGGTCCCCCCACCGGTACGGAGACGGGTCCACTCGGGCCCGCGGAGAAGAGGTGGGAGGGAGTAGTGGTGAGGGGAGCGAGTCCCGCCGTCGAAGAGAGTGGGAGCTCGGAGGTTTCTGAAGTCAAAGGGGAATTTCAGTGAATGACACCTACCGCCTTCTCGAGATTGAAGAGTCCACCCCTACACGAAAATTATACTTCTTTCCGAAAGTTACCTTAATGATGGAGGAGTTTCTCCTGTTGGGGTCTCTCCCTCGTCTTGGGACCTGACGCGTCGGGGTGAGACCTACCGTCACCACCAAATCGAGGGGTGTGGTAGAGACTCTGCCGACAATGTAGCGATAAGAATGTCGTAGTAATAAAAACTACTATTATTATGCGTTGGTTACCACCTCATAAAAATAATAAGCATTTTAATTGTACCATGAAATTGTATGTGTCAGCGTTTCGCGTAGAAAGGGGCCAGGACCAATGTGGCTCCTGTTAGTCTTAGGATATGTAAGATGGTTACTATTACCAAGTAATCGACACCCACTCCCTCCTTCGTCGTCTTCTCTAGACTTCTGAACTTACCCATACCATTGACCGTAACCTTTTTTCTCACACTCCCTTTCTTTTCTGTCCAAACAAGAGAGGGAGACACAAAGATAAAGACAAAACGTTTATTCTAGTAGATATGGTGCAAAGGGACCACCGAGTCACCGTCTCTTAACCGGACGTTATGCCCTCTGGACCCAAGCTAGGGACCCAACCCTTCTAGGGGACCTCCTCCCGTACCGTTGGGTGAGGTCATAAGAACGGACCTCATAGGGTACCTGTTTCCTCGGACCTTCCGACTTCCGGAATCCCAGCGTGTCTCAGTCTGTACTGACTTCACTGGATCGTCCCTCGTCGTCATCGTATGGTGTGGCTTACCGCTCACCCCTCGTCGTACTTAACCCTCTGACCGTAACTGTATATATGTGATGACTATGATTCGTAGTCAAGTCAAGTCAGGTCAGCGAGTCAGAACAGAACTGCAAAACGTTTGGGTACCTGACGCCGTATGTTCCGGAAGGACAGGTAGTGGTTGAGGGTCTAAGATGAGTTTGAGTACAGGTAACTCAACCACTACGGTAGGTTGGTAGAGTAGGAGACAGCAGGGGAAGAGGGTGGAAGGTAGAAAGGGTCATAGTCCCAGAAAAGGTTACTCAGTCAAGAAGGGTAGTCCACCGGTTTCATAACCTCGAAGTCGAAGTCGTAGTCAGGAAGGTTGCTCATAATTCCTGAGTAAAGGAAATTCTACCTGACGTGAGTCGAAAGAAATATCAGGTTGAGAGTGTAGGTATGTACTGATAACCTTTTGGCTATCGGAACTGATCTACTTGGAAACAACCGTTTCATTACAGACGAAAAATTATACGATAGATCCAACCAGTATTGAAAAGAACGTTCCTCGTTCGCAGAAAATTAAAGTACCGACGTCAGTGGTAGACGTCACTAAAACCTCGGGGGGTTTTACTTCAGAGACAAAGGTGACAAAGGGGTAAATAAACGGTACTTCACTACCCTGGTCTACGGTACTTGACTTACAACTCAAAATTCGGTTGAAAAAGTGAGAGTAGAAAGTGAAAGTAGTTCTCCGAGAAATTAAGGAGAAACGAAAGACGGTATTCCCATCACAGTAGACGTATATACTCCAAAAACTATAAAGAGGGCCGTTAGAACTAAGGTCGAACACGAAGTAGATAGGGTCGTAAAGAGTACTACATGAGACGTATCTTCAATTTATTCGTCCGACCGTTATATGTCGGAATTGTCTGAGGAAAGGACTAAACCTTGGTCAGACAACAAGGTACAAGTCAAGATTGACGAGTTATACGATGACCTCTTTATTCAGGTCTTCCTTATTCCTCTGTCTCGGTTTCGTTTTTGTGGTGGGTCGACACCTACACTGATCACTACCTTCATTTCAGGTAGTGAAATGACATTTGTTGTTATGACGGATCCTTGGATCTTACAATCCCGATACTTAGTTCCGTTTAATCTTCACCAGTTTGTCCTCTACCGTTCTCACTTGTAACCGTAAAATCCTTAGTCTCTTGATTTCACCTGACGTTACCCACTTAAATTGAGTCTACTAGTAATATAGATCATGACACCCGTTCTTAAGGAATCTTCTTTACCTCATCGGTAGTATCAGTTGTTTTCCCAGACTTTACGTCATGAACCTACGTTAGAGTCTTTACTGTCTTACTAGACACAAGCAAAGGTTCCGTTTGGTAAGTTATAGTCTCATTAGGTTCAGATACGGGACTGGTCATTACAACTTCGACTTCAACTTGCCAAGATACTTCTGGATATTCTGGAAGATATTGATTATGGGTTCTTTCTGTGATTTACATTGTGTCCATTAATCACTCTTGGATGACATATCAAGTCCCTTGAGATGAGTCACCAGACACTACTGGATTTACCCTTCCTTTAGGTTTTTCTCTCCCCTATACACATATGAGTGTCGACTGAGTGAAATCACACGTGACCTTTAATTGTGTTTAACATTTCATTGATATGAGGTTATTTTTAATTATTTCTTTTTGTTCAATTTCGTCCGGTAGTGGTCTTTTTTTATATTTCTTTTGTATCCTGTCATATTTTCTACACGACACGACACGAATCAGCGAGTCAACACAGGGGAAGAAACGCTGGGGTACCTGACATCGGATGGTGCGAAGAGACAGGTACCCCTAAGAAATCCGTTGTTATAACTTCGCCCAAAGGGACGGGAGGAGGTCCACTGGAAGGGTTGGGTCCCTAGTTTGAGTCTAAAGAGCGTGACGTCCGTCTAAGAAATGGTATACTCACTGGTCCCTTAGGGTTCTTATGACCTCACCCATCGGATATGCAGGAGGTCCCTTGGAAGGGTTGGGTCCTTAGTTTGACTCTAGAGGACGTAACGTCCGACTAAGAAATGGTCGACTCGACGGTCCCTTCGGTATATCTTTTATGTTTACTGATAAATCCTCCATACAGATGTCCCTCTGGACCCCTTCACCCGTAGAGTTAAGTATTCAGAGGTCGAAGTGAGACAGACCCCACTAAATTCTGTGTCGGGACACGTCTGTCAAAAAGGGGGTGGTATTAGTCCTATAGAAGACCCATAAAGGAAGAGACGGAAAAGAGTCGTACAATGTGCGTCGAAGAGAGACCCAGACGCAGAGGAAGTGACGAACGACGGTAATTGGGGAAAGACATTTTTACCTCAGTCGTGAAATCTCAAGGAACGTTCAGTACCCTGACAAGTGTAAACCGTTAATGGACAATAGGCCCCCCCCCCCTTTATCAAAGGAATTGTCTCAAACATGTTTCTACTAGGTCTTACCTAATGTTTTCGTTCATAACTTTAACACTAAGGCATACACCGTAACGTAAGGACTCAAATACACCAAATTTTCACAACCGATTTTTACCTGTCTTAGATCTCGATAAAACATTAAAACAGATTCCACGGGTGCTACACTTAATTTTTATGCAATGTTATGTTAAAGTGTGACTCTAAATGATCAGTGGTAGATTACGGGGAGTAAACATAAGTGGGAGGTACAAAGTGCTGATATCGTAAACGGGTATCTTTAAATTTACAGGGTTTACCGTCGTAATAGTCTTTGTATTCGATCTGAACTTCGTACTTTTTAATTCTCAACCTGATTTTTTTTTTTTTCTAGCTGTCTGTCTTGGATTGACCATTGTCTAGACTTTTGACTCTTAATAAACGAGTCGTGTTCATATTAGTGGTACTAGTGGTAGGGAGAATTTAGGAAGTCGAAGAGATTTACAATTTCTCATTTGACGGTAAAGAGATGGTGTTTACCTAACACGGGTGAACTTACAGTCATTTCTTTAAGAATAGGTCTCTGTAGAAAAGGGGCGGAACCGTCCTAGAATGACTCCTCTTGTTCTGGTTTGTTCGTGTCGTTGCATCGTCCTCCTTTCCGCACCACTCAATGTCACGTTTCTCGTTGTTCCGTACGGAGACTCGCGTCCCAATCGGTACGACCGACAGCCACAGAGGTGCACGGTGTGTCTTGGTCTGCGCTGACTGCCGTACCTTCCCAACCTTAGGTCGTCATCGAAAGATTTAGTCAGTGTCGGGTGAAAGGGTCGCAGACTCTACCACGTCGGTCAGACAGGCGTCCCTCCGTACGCGACACTTCACAAAACGATCGTAACCACTACCTACCCGTCTAGACAGGGCACCCCTACCTACCAGTCCCTGTCCACGTTCTGTTGACCGGTCTGACCCGGCACGTCGGACTGGTCTGTCGTTTCGTCTCAAGGACGAGGAAGACCTTCCTTCTGGACCTGGGGTGCGTGACGTCTTGACTGGACGAGTTTGTCCAGTCTGTCCTTCGTGTCTTCGACTGGAGTCTCAAGTCTTCTGTCAAAAAGGTAGATGGGTTATGAATAAAAGGATACCGCGTTGTATATGAAGTAAGTTTGGTTATTAAGTTGTCAATTTTCGTTTTTTTGTTGTTGCTTGAGATGATGCGTTACGGTTCCAACGATGAGTTAAATAAAACGAGTTTGACAAGAACACTTCCATTAGGATTTTCGCCATGGCAATCTTCTCAGTTTATTAATCAGAACAATACATTGAAACAAAGTTGTACATACATGTTCACGTTCGGATGTACACTTTCTTTTTCTACACATACTGAAACCCATTTTAATGTACCGTACAAAAGTTTTGAGTCCTTCAGATCCATTCTCAGAGGGATTGATACAGCAAAAATTCTTTATATTTACTTACTTCCCTTCGCGTACGACTTTAAACCCTTTTTTGTCTGTGTGAGTGTCGGTCCAAATGAAATTTTATTTTGTGTTTCTCGTTGGGATGGTTATTCAATAATAAATCTTTTATTCAACACTTGCAATTCAGGGGAAGCAATGGAAATAAGAATATGAGCATTCTCCTTTTCCCGTCGACCATTCTTGAAGAGACCTGGACAGACGTCTCCCTTGATCTATTTGCGGGTTCCTGGGTGACCAAACTGTTGAACTATTAGGATGTCAGAATATTTATTCTATTTATCTCTGTTTTCTCCGAGAGTTTCTGTGATAATGTCGTGTCTTAATTTGGGTATATCCGTATATTGGACAGTATATCGTTCACTTTTAAAATATCGTTATTAGAACACATCATTGTCAGGGAAATTTACGTCAGAGGTTGAGTCTGTCCCCTTTTTTTTTTTTTGCTTCCGTTCTTTGTAAGTTTCCGCGAGTCTTGAAGCCTCCCACGGTTTGTTTAAATATACCTTGCGAAAGGAATTTTAAAACGACTTTACTTTTGCACTAGATTGAATTGGGAGTGTATGGGTTCTCTGTCCATGATACTGTCTCTCTTGTGTTTACCTCTTTGACTTCTAATCTATGTAATTATTCTCGTAACGAATACCAGTATTCGATCACTCCCTGTCGTGGGCTTTCCCTGTTCTAATTTTCTTGTTCCACCTCTTTCAGTTGAAAAGCTGAGAAAGGTACTTTTAGTAATAAAGATACGGGAACTAAAAAGTGAATAAGTAAGACATTTGTAAGATGATGACAACTACGGGACCTGTCTTTTCTTTATTCCCCACTTATGACGAGTCCATGGTTTTTAAGTGCCAGTGTTAAAATTATGTGACATAGATTTGGATCTTCGTTTATATGGACGTAGTACGAAATCGTTTTCTTCTGATTAGAAAGTCGGTATTCCGTATATTTAATTCTAGATCGGAGACTATTTCGTATTGTAATTATAGTATGAGGTGTAATTTTCCACAAGATACCTATTTATTTGGTTTCGTCTTTCTACAGAGTAAAAGACTTTTATAGGATCACTCAATTACTGTTATCGCCTTTATCTTAAGATCCGTACTGTGACACTAGAGGAGAAAAATTTTATACGTATACGATATAAGGGAAATAAAAATACAGGACAATTATATAAGAAGTTTGTTTTCTGGACCGGAACTGGTGAAGAAGAGACATTAAGATGAGTATAGGAAATTCTACTACACCGACTATTAGAGTCGTAAGGGTTTTCGACTTGTCTACATTAGTTTCTCATTTCTTTTAAAGAATTGTACATTCTTTTATTGGATTGAGTTCCAAAGTCTTTTTGTAAAGGATACCCGTTAATCATTATGTTACATAGATATTTGTTAGATTAAATCTCATAGAATAAAATTTCTGATATAAAATATTATACAAATAATATATAAAATATTATAATTCTTACCGAATAATGGTTTTCTTCCATATGTCTTCCTTTTTCGCCTATTGAAAAATTAAGAAGTTTTAATCATTGTACATTTGAGTCTGTGATTGATCTAGTTAAGGTTTCTTTCACTAAGTCAATATCGACTTCACTATTATTGGTTCTAATTTTGAGAGAGACTAAAGACTTATACGAAATCTACCAAATTAGGGAAATTTCGTGAAAAAAGTAGGATTAATCAATTTTTTATAGTCCTCATATTGTGAGAGGACGATGTTCTTCTTAAATATATGGTGAACATTAACTTTCTAAAAAAAGTCGTTATGGGTTAATATAGACTAATATATATATATGTGTGTGTGAACAATGTATTAACCGTTTTGATAGGTCTCTTCCATTTATAGAAAGTATCCTGTAATCTCATTTGGTCGTGAAATATATTCAAAGGTCAAGGATTCCTCTAATACAAAAGGATGTGTTTCATTACTAATGTATTCCATTTCTAATACAAAAGGATGTATTTCATGACGATGACAACTAGAGGAGGACTTGGTTGAAGATAAACCGGGTTTGACTGGAAGAGTACGCCACGACGTGTTAGAATGATCAACATTGATGACAGGAGATGTCATGAAATGAGAGTGAGTGGTAAAATGTTGTTTGAAAAGGCATAAAAATAGATCCGTGTTTGTGTGAAGGGGGACTTGTACCATTGAATCTATAAGTTGTTTTATAAACGACTGAATTTGACTTTCTACTATAAAGTTTTTACAATTTTAACTTCCCATCAGTGTGTGTGTTAGATTAAATTCTGGTCAATTATGTTACATAAATACCTTTATAGTAACTATAGGAGTATGACGTCTGTTCTTTTAGAGTCTTAACGTCATAAAATTATTTCATACGGTCCCGGAGTTTAAAGTTTATAGTTTTGGTCCTAAGTTTACGTCCCAGGTCTGAGATTTCAGAGTACCGTACCACGAGACTCCGACGACGAGTTTTATTCTTTACCATACGGGGTAGACCTTCATAATTGTACTTGATCTCGAGAAGTTTTGATGGTCTATGGGGGGATAGACACTCGGTGAAACGAGTGTAAGAGACATATTTACTGCAGTTTACTGTTTCCCAATAGTATTTGCTTTCCCTAAGATTTTAGTCATCCTTCATTCCTCTATTCTTTTTAACGAAGTCTAATATGTAATGTTTTAATATGTGGATGTAAGATACTTACACTTAATTTAAAAGGGACGTAATCGTATGGTACAAGAGCAATAAGTGTTTAAGGTCAGATATTTCTTCCGTTTCACTAGTGTCTCTCAATAGATCTGAGAAGTACAATCTTCTGTGTAGATTCTAGTTGATCAAGAGGGCTAATAAAGTGTCTACTATTTTGGTCTGGGTCTTACTCAGTTGACGGAGTCCCAGTATAATAATAATTATTTCCGGGTCTCTTCTGGACCTGGGAAACTTGTGGTTGGGCTAATGAGACAGGTGACCAATATGATATTAATGTGACCGACCATATTAATATATGGCGTAAAGATCTCCTTGTGACTTTCATTCTTAATGAGTAATGTATACAGTTATCGAGTTTCTTTGACCTAGGAATATGAAATCATATTACTAGATTTAAAAGTATACTCTCTCGACTACGTGTTTATTTGACTATATAAAACGGATTTGAAATTTACATAAAAATTAGTAAGGTTACTTCTGGAGGGAGTTTGTCACATATGACCCCATGTCTCTTTGAAGTAGTGTCATTGACTCTCCGAGAAGCATCTTCGTCAAAGGGAGAGAGTTAGTAAATATGAGAGAGCCCAGAAGGTGTCTAAGATTTTTCTACAGTATTTTAGACTAATAGTTGTATTATAGGAGGTGACACTTGACATAGATCTTTATTCTGTTTATCGGAGGTTAATGTAGGATCACTTTAAAGAGAAAAAAATTCCTTGTTTCTGATTACTTGTTTTACTTTTTTCATTTGTACAACTTTTAAAAATAACAGGCACTTCATCCGTTCCTATCATGTAAGTGAGAATCGAACTGACAAAAGTTTTTTTATTAGTGTTATATGTAAATTAAAAATGAATCCAGATCTTCAAAGATACACTTTTTAATTCTTTCGCCGTTTTAAAAGTAAACTGTTCTACTGTAAATATAGTTTTTTTTTTTTCTTCTTCTTCCTATCGGTGAAGAAAGACCGTGGAACTAAAATTATAGTATCGTTTATTAGGAAAGTTTTTATGTAAGGGTTCGAAAATGAATATAATTTTTGTTTCAAAGTTTTCCCCGTGTGGGACATCAACTTTCCGTCTTGAGGGGTGGGAAGTGAAGGGAGGTGGAGCAAAGTTAAGTCGACGTCGGTGTGTTTAAGGTTGTGTTCCCTTCCGTTGAGCCATTGTAGTCTTTATATCGTCCGGGAACTTTTGCTCTTAGCATTTGTTTTTTGTGAGGTCCTGCTGTCGATTTCGGTTCTACGGTTCCTTCGTCCCTTTGTCGCTGCGTCCTAGGTAAAAATTTCGCCGTACTACAAGTCGTCACCAGACGGAAGTTAAGTCGAGTGGGGCGAGGTGTGAAGGGTACACAGTAGTCTCCTGTGACAAGAAAAGTTTCAATTCCCGTTACTTTCCTAAGGTGAACAAAGTAGTCTTTAGATGGGCTGTACTCCTCCTCCTTCCGTTCTCCCTTTTTTTTTTTTTTCCTAACAAACCCGTAAAGGTGGTGTGGGGGCGGGGGGCGGGGGTGGGTTCTGGTCTGGTGTTGTTCATAAAAAGATAGAGGGCTGTCTACTTTGAGAAGTCATTTCTTCCCCTTTCATTTATCCTCCTTCTTGACATTAAGAACTGGACCACGGTCAAATGTCATAAATTTTTTTTCCTAGACGCGGTGTCGAACCGTCGGTCGGTATAAATGTCATTCGATAGATCACAAAACGGGTTGCCCTTCTTGTTTCCTGAGTCACATCACGACGACCCAAACACACAAAGTTTATAACACCTGTCTTCCTTGCAGAGGGGTGTACGTTATCTGGGAGAGGAGAAATGTCGAGAGAGAGGAGTTACTGAGAGTTTAATAGCAGTGTTCTCGGAGATTTTCCCGTTCTCTTTCGAAGGACCCGATTCTCAAAAATGACTTTGAAATTTCTTGGTTAATAAAATAAACGGTTCTATCGTATAGATAATTTATTTATCCGACTTGAAAGTTTAAAGCTTTCGAATGTTCGTGTACTACAAATTGTTCTATCCCCCGAGAACAGAAATCTCTTGTCAATTTGTACTTTGAATTGATACTAAAAGAACCACTCTAACTCATAGATATAAAAGGTAACATAATACTGTGTACAAATCGACTATTTTACTTACCTTACTGTGGTCCTTTTAATGTATATCCCTGAGTTGTAGATAAAATTATCTCTCGAAAGGATGAAACAAAGGTCTTCATTTTTAAATTTCACTGTCAAAATACTGGTCGTATTTTTAGTTGGTGTTGTTTTTGAGAAGAGGGGGCTTCACTGTGAAGAAAACTTTGATACGGGTTTATGTTGCATTCGTTTACTTCTACTTCGGTTAAAGATAAAGAAATACAGATACCAATGTATAAACGAACTCGGTTTTTTTTAAATAAAATTTATAGTTACATTACCCTGATGTACAGACTAAAGTGAAAATCAAAGGAATAACTGTAAGATTCACCTTTTTCTTCTGTTCTCTTTCAACTTATTCATATTGTCTGTCTGATAATCCATTACGTTTGACGACTTCTCTTTCGAGTTTCTTCCTTACCCTCGGTGCTCAGCCACCTCGTCCTTCTTCTCCCCACGTTAAAATCCCAGTCACAAACCCTCGACATTCTCCCTTAGTTGGGAGACCCATAGTGGTCGTGTGTTACTCCAAAGACTTTCTTAGTCGTTTCAGAAGACGTTCTGACACTTCGATCGAGAAGGGTTCTCCTCCTCCCTCTTGTCATCTCTCGGAGAAGAAATTTGTGTCACGACAAGGGTTTTACTCTGTTTCCTCGAGCACGTCCCTGGTTTCCTTAAATCTCCTTTTCTTTCGTCTACTTTTTCCCTCTCCTTTTCGGTACCTGTCGACGCTTACTACACCTCTCTTTTCCAAAACTCCGTCACCGGATTTATTATTACTATTATTAGTCGTCTTATCGACCTGTAATCTGTAAACCTTTCTCTCAGACATATTTGAGAACGTCGGACCTTCTCCGAAGAGTCCTCTCATACTCATCGATGGTTCTCCTTAGTGGTCCTATGCAGATGTCGTCCCATCAAATGACTCTAAAATAAAAACAAGACAAAGGTTATAAAACAAAACGAAGGAAGGAACGCCCCTGTCTAGCCCCTTCCTGTAAGAGACCCTGTGTCCGACAGCCCGAAGGGTCCCGGGTCCTTTGATCGTCCGGTGTTCTCTATTTACCCACACACGACGCTACCTCTGACGCGACTGGACCGTGCCTTTAGGAGTGCAGTGGAAATTCCCCACTACACCTAGACCCGTTCTGTGTGGTCTATGCACTCCCCTGACGTATCTGAGTGTCGACCTCCTGGAGGGGCATACAGGATTCGCCATTTTGGAGACCCAGAAAGTGTAGTCGGTACCTCTTTCAATGTCCTTATTATGACTCATCCTTACTCCTCCTAGGTTGAAGGAAGGTTAGACCGAACAAATCCTCGAGAACCCTTTCTCTTTACATTGAAATTCCGTTGTTATTCTTTTGTGAGTATGGGTGGTATCATCGTTTTTAAAAATTGAGTAATTATTGTCACACCCGTTCTTACACTTTGACCCTCCTGGGAGTTTGTGTCGACCATCCCGATATTTAACAGTTTCTGGAACCGTTGTTGATCTTATATTACTTCTGTCCGTGTCAGGTACGGGACAGTTAAAGAAATGTCCTTGTCTAGGTCCTTTTACCAACGCAGAGACATGTGTCTTTACGTATTTTCATAAGTAACGTAGTACCAAATTTCTTTTTAATGTTCCGTAAAAGTAGTTTTCCTTTGTTTTCTTTGTTTAATACAAATACAATTACCCTATACTTTCTCGTTATTTTTGCTTAAGTACCCTAGTTAGACGTGGTCGTTTTAGACTTTTTTTTTCTTCTTCTTCTTCTTTCCTTTTCTACTTGTTTTGTTACGTTCAATGTTTTTTTTTGGATTTTTTTTTTATACCTGAAGGGACCATCAGGTCTCCAATTCTTAGGCGTGAAGGTAACGTCTCCGGTACCCAAATTAGGGACCATCGTCTAGATTCTAGGACATGCTGGACTCCACGTCGGTTTTTTTATTATTGTTATATATCATCTTATGGTTCTCATTTTCAACCCTTTACTGTAATCACCCTCTCATTCGTAGATTACTTTTTCCTAACCCTTAATTTAAAATAAAGTATTAAATTAATAGACAGATTTAAATTGACGTCTTTAGATCTAAAGAGAAACCCTTATACGTATAATAATAAAAATATATTAAAGATAAATCCTTAAGCTACATTTAGTTCAAAAGAAATACGGTCAGAGTCTATCCCCATCGGTTCTTAAGTAGTCCCTTAGGTCCGTTCAAATGTCCCAGAGAGGTGCAAACGTACTCCTTCCCTTCCTCAGTTAGGACCATCACGTTTACCCGTCTCGTCTAGGAGGACGTACTTTCGTTGTACGTGTCCTTCGAGTGGGAGGGTGGCGTCTGTCCGACAGAGATGAGACGTTTTGTTCCAGGACATGGTCACTGCATGGTCGTCTTACGGATCCACGTTAAACATTTTTCTAGATTCTTTGACAGGGAAACCTTGTTGATAGACCCGAAGATAAGTCTTTGTTCTCAACTGTTCTCTACTGTCCGGTTAAGACTTTATTTTCTTTTTGTCTTGACATATCGTAGGAGGGTATAATAGAGGATCTGTTCGCTAAAGTTAAAAGAGACCTACGGGCACTATTTCTCTTTCTACTCTACGGTACTTCCCAAGTTTCTTATTAACCCTTTTTAGATAAAGTTTTCGAACTCCTATAAGTCTTCGTTCTATTGTAATTCGACCCGGAGACATGAATTCAGAAGGAGTGTCTACGTGTGAATAATTCAGGTATAAAGTCTTACTTATGTGAAATTATGTTTGATTAGGAGAGGAAAGTGGATTAAATCTTTTGTTTTTAATTTCTAATATACTTTTTCAAGTATTTTTATCTAAATCTACTAAAAATATAATAAACTTTTCCGTGTACCCTTTAAATCTATAGGAAAATTTTGTGTCACTAAATCCCATTTATATGGTGGTCACGATGAGCCATATGTGTATTTGAAAAAGGAAACAAAAATAACTCTATATTAAGTATAGGGTATATTGAACACAATAATATCATACGTTAAGTCACTAAAACTCATATAAGTACTTCACTATGTTAGTGACGGAGATTAATTAAGGTTTTATAAAAATTGTGAGAGGTTTTTTGGGATGTGTAATCGTCAGGGAGGGTGTGTCGGAAGGGGTGGGAAGGTGAGGGAGAGACGGTAGGTAGACATCGGGGACTGTTGGTGCCTGGATACGAGATGCAGACACATTGACTGATGAGACTAGTGAAGTTTATTTACCTTAGTGTGCTATACGTCGGAAACACGGAACGAAGAAAGTAAACCGTATTTCTGAAGTTTAAAGTGTGTACAACATCGTCATAATCACGAAGGTAAGGAAATATACTGAGATATTATAAGGTGCCATAGTGATATGTTGTACACAAATAAGTAAAGAGTCGGTTACCTGAAGAACTAATAATACTTTATTATGATGATCCTTGTGAGTGGACATTTAAAAACACAATTGTATTTATAAAAGTGAAAAGAACCTTAACGACCCAGTATACCATTAAGATGCAAATTGGAAAACTCCTGACGGTCTAAAAAAAGTTCTCAAAGTGATAAAAGGTAAGGATGGTCGTTTCGTACTCTCAAGGTCAAATGGTGTAGGAGTCGTTGCGAACAATAGGAGACAAATTAACTTCGACAGAATCACCGGTGCTTGACCGTTAATGATTATTATAACTCGTAGAAAGTCGTGTTTCTAAAAATCTTCTTACTATATCGAATATGACTAAATTGTTCACGACAATTGTTATTGGCCTCTTCCGTTACCGTGGGGTGAGGTCATGAGAACGGACCTTTTAGGATACCTGCCTCTTCGGACCATCCGACGTTAGGTACCCCAACGCTTCTCAGCCTGTGCTGACTCGTTTAAGTGAAAGGGAAAAGTGAAAGTACGTAACCTCTTCCTTTACCGTTGGGTGAGGTCACAAGAACGGACCTCTTAGGGTTCCTGCCCTCTCGGACCATCCGACGACAGATACCCCAGCATGTCTCAGCCTGTACTGACTTCGTTGAATCGTCGTCATCGTCGTCGTCAATTGTTATTATTTAATCAATTGAGAATGTATTATCAGAGGAAAGTATGAAGTCAAGTCAACGAGTCAGCATGGTAGGCAAGATACCATTTGCATCTTAATGGTATACTGAGGTACTTGGAATCGTGAGGTCCGGAGGGACAGGTAGTGGTTAAGGGTCTCGGATGGGTTTGAGTACAGGTAACTCAGTCACTACGGTACGTTGGTAGAGTAGGAGACAGTAGGGGAAGAGGAAGACGTGAGTTAGAAAGGGTCGTAGTCCCAGAAAAGGTTACTCAGTCGTGAAACGTAGTCCACCGGTTTCATGACCTCAAAGTCGAAGTTGTAGTCAGGAAGGTTACTTGTGGGTCCTGACTAGAGGAAATCCTACCTGACCAACCTAGAGGAACGTCAGGTTCGCTGAGAGTGAGAGTTCTCAGACGAGGTTGTGGTGTCTAGTTTTCGTAGTTAAGAAACCACGAGTCGAAAAAAATATCAGGTCGAGAGTGTAAGTATGTACTGGCGACCTTTTTGGTATCGGAACTGATCTACCTGGAAAGAACTGTTTCATTACAGAGACGAAAAATTATACGATAGATCCAACCAGTATTGAAAGGAAGATTCCTCGTTCACAGAAGATTAAAGGACCGACGTCAGTGGTAGACGTCACTAAAACCTCGGGTTTTTTGATTTCGGTCGGTGACAAAGGTGACAAAGGAAAGTATTAATCTGGAGTGATTATAAATGTATCAGTTACTCATAAAAAGCACTCATTCCTTTGACAATGTTCTAGTTTTTCATTTAGAAACTTTTCATGTATATGACTATTTTCTGAAATTTGTAAATATATGAATACTTTACATATGTACATATGTGATATTGTGCGTATGTGACAATAAGAAATCGTTTTTACCAACTAGTTTCCTTGTGATTAAGAAATACATTCTCATTTCAAACTTTTTTTGTCAAATTATACAACATAGCGTTTCATCTTTTACCAATATTCATCGATGGGATCAACGAGTTTACGGTAAATAATAAAGAGATCTTTTTAATACTAAGATTTGTTAGTACTTTTCAAAGAAAGTGGTCACAAAATATCAAAAAGATATATATCCAGAAATCAAAGAAATCCATCTATATAAGGATTCATAAAATAAGAAAGGCAACGTTACCACTTACCTTAACAAGGGAATTAAAGAGAAAGATCAAAGGTAATAATCACATATCCTTACGTTTCCCTAAAGACACACAACTAAAATATAGGACGTTGAAATGATATAAGTAACTAATCGAGACCATTAAAAGACCACCTCAGAAATTTATGAATCCTTATATAGATGGATTTCTTTGATTTCTGGACATATATCTTTTGATATTTTGTGACCGTTTTCTTTAGTTTCTCCTGTGTTTGTCTACCTCTTTATATGGTACAAGTACCTAACATTCTTAGTTATATCACTTTTACTCCTATGATGAGTTTCGTTAGATGTCTAAGTTACGTTAGGGATAGTTCGATGGTCGTCATAAAAAGTGTCTCGTCCTTGTTTATTAAAGTGTCAAACACACCTTTATGTTTTTTGGAGTTTATCGGTTTCGTTAGAACTCTTTCTTCTTACCTTGACCTCCTTAGTTGGACGAACTGAAGTCCGAGATGATGTTTCGGTGTCAGTAGTTCTGTCATACCATGACCGTGTTTCTGTCTTTATATCTGGTTACCTTGTTTTATCTTTCGGATCTCTATTCAGGTGTGTGGATACCTGTGGAATAGAAACTGTTTCCTCCGTTCTTATATGTTACCTCTTTTCTGTTAGAGAAATTGTTCACCACGACCCTTTTGACCAGTTGGTGAACATTTTCTTACTTTGATCTTGTGAAAGATTGTGGTATGTGTTTTTATTTAAGTTTTACCTAATTTCTAGATTTGCCTTCTGGTCTTTGATATTTTGAGGATTTCCTCTTGTATCCGTCTTGTGAGGGACTGTATTTAGTGTCATCCTAGGAGATGTTGGTTAGAGAGTCCTATGACCTTTATTTTCGTTTTTATTTGTTTACCCTGGATTAATTTTAATTTTCGAAGACGTGTTGTTTCCTTTGATATTCGTTCCACTTTTC
This sequence comes from Capra ibex, assembly GCA_006410555.1. Lineage (NCBI taxonomy): Eukaryota > Metazoa > Chordata > Mammalia > Artiodactyla > Bovidae > Capra > Capra ibex. The sequence continues at coordinate 3,303,924 of SJYO01001178.1, forward strand.
TGTCGGAAGACTTACCCTCTTTTATTATCGTTTACTTCGTTGACTGTTTGTTGATTAAAGTTTTTATATGTTCGTTGAGGACGTCGAGTTAAGGTCTTTTTATTTACTGGGTTAGTTTTTTACCCGGTCTCTTGATTTGTCTGGGAAGAGGTTGCTTCTGTGTGTCTACCGATTGTTTGTGTATTTTTCTACGAGTTGTAGTGAGTAATAGTCTCTTTACGATTAGTTTTGGTGTTACTCCATGGTAAAGTGCGGTCAGTCTTACCGACGCTAGGTTTTCAGATGTTGGTTATTTACGACCTCTCCCACACCTCTTTTCCCTTGGGAGGATGTGACAACCACCCTTACGTTTGATCATGTCGGTGATACCTCTTGTCACACCTCTAAGGAATTTTTTGACCTTTATCTTGACGGAATACTGGGTCGTTAGGGTGACGACCCGTATGTGTGGCTCCTTTGGTCTTAACTTTCTCTGT